>JAQFXW010005355.1:0-10454 GCA_034693945.1 Dendrobaena attemsi
TATGCAGGACTGAAGAGAAGAGCACACAACAGGGAAGAGTGGCGTCGTTGGACATATGGACCTGCCTGAGGGCAGAGAACTAAAGAAGAAGAAGAAGAAGATGCTCATTCAAGTATTTGAGAATATACTTGTCCAAAATTTTAATGGATCAAAATGCAACATGTAATCGAAATATTAATTTTTCAGTCTTTGACTTTTGTCTTTAGGTTGTACAGAATCTGATGAACGAATCAAAATTCTTCTCTGAAGTCATTGCAGGTTGGCTTTATTTCTTCAGCTGTATGAATACTAGTGAATGCATTCATTCACACATATGCTTTACATACATTCATGCCTCGGACAAGGTTAGTGGCAGGCAAGAAGGACTGGCCCGTAAAATAGTAACTTGTCTATCATTGACATAAGAACAGTCGTTTTCAAAGCCACTACATTTTTTAGTACATGTCCTTTAATTTGTGTCAGCACAATGTACTATGCACAGAAGACAGACTCGCTACACTTATCACTTGTACCTGTTGTGATTTATAATAAACTTACAAAATGGTAAGCAAACAATATAGAAATATTTATCTTATGTCGATTTGTTCACCAGTAAAAACAATTCACCTTAATACAGAATAGATGAAGTCAAACATTTTCACACCACTGTATAAAAATATCTACATATTTCATGCATTGACATTATATGCAGGTATACATACATACATGTATGCAAACAGACATCATTCATTACATACTTAGTATGCACACAGATACAGACTTGCTTACAAATTAACATGTGTGTTTAGTGCCATGTATACATATAGAAAATTATTATAATATTTTAATCATATCTAAAAATTTATAAAGTGCCTCTTGCAGAATAACCATTTAGCTCTCAGGATGGATGAAAGCCTCGGAGAAAAGAAATGTCTTTGAAGAGTGTGAAGTTGACTAGACATTAGTTTATCCCTTTGTGCTGGGCAAGATCATTCCAGATTGAGGAACCAACCACAGCAAAGGCCTGATATTGGGCCATGGCAGTCCTAGACTCCAAAATACTAATCAATCAGAAGAACGTAAAGACAAGTGAAATGTACACAGGACAGTTTTCGCATGTAGTTCAACAGACATTTCGGTGTGCAGGCCATTTGAGATTTGGACGTGAAAATAGAGGACCTTACAGACATAATTATTATGATATGCATTTGTAAAAACATACATACCTATTATCCAATACCCACGCACAAATACATACCACATGTGTAAATATCATCCAATACCCACACACAAATACATACCACATGTGTAATTTATTCATCAGTTGTTAGCTGGTTAGTGATTGTGCCATATTGTTGGACTTCAGCCTTGATGAAGCGCACCTTAACGACAAACTGCACTTCTTCCCCAGTCATGTTTAGTATTCTCTCATCATTAACTGTTATACTTAACCTTTGCAATGTTTGATGTATGGTTTATGCCTTTAGTAATAATTAATATTTAATGTTTTGTGTACCATGTCCATCCACTTTCCTGTTCTATTGATTGAAACACATTCCAGTCATGCCAATGTGGATAATAACTTAGGAGTTCTTCTAATTAATTATGCAAATTATGTGGTCGTAACAGTTTTCTTAGGAGGATTAATTTTTATTATGTAACTGTTGATTTGTCTATTTGATTTATTTTACAAATTCTTTAAATTAACTGTTGATTTATCTGTTTGATTTATTTTACAAATTCTTTACAATTAACTGTTGATTTGTCTATTTGATTTATTTTACAAATTCTTTACAATTAGCTGTTGATTTATCTGTTTGAGTTATGTTACAATTTTTTACGAAATCTTATCTTTGGCCTCCTATTTAGAAAACACCTCAATGTCCTTTATAGCTTGGCTATGACTTTCTGATTAGACTGTGAATAAGGTCCACTTTAGTAGATTTCAGTTTTTTACATGATTTCATTTAGAAGTTATACTTATATCTGAAAATGTCACTTTGTGCATTATGATTATGGCATTGCAGGAGTCATATTAGTTCAGTTGAATGAAAGGCATATCATATGGTTTGCTACTTTGACATTAGAGTACAGTTCTCAAGCCTTAACTAAACTTAAGTTGACTTAAGTTAACTAACTTTATTCATCTTGTTCGTCTCAGAGAAAAAGTTGTAATACAGCATTTTTGATTGTTTGTATTGTAATTTGAAATTTTGTTTTAAATTTCAGATGATAGCAATTTGGGACTCTATCATCTGCTGCTAACTCCTTCAAACGTTTCCTAGTGATGTAGGCGTCTACCGAATCACGATAATGCGGATAATTTTGTCCGCATATGGCAGCACAGATTTTTTTGTAAATATGAGTTTTGTCGAACCGTTCGTTGCGTAGAGATCCTGTACACTCAATTTGTGATTTGGTCTACGATGTCTTTTAGCTGACAGTTTGTCCTCATGAGGTCGAAGAATTAGGATGGGGTTGACATGTCTCCGTAGAGATGCAAGACAGGGTAATTGTTGGCTCTTAAGGTCACGTATTCGCCACGCCCTGATAAGGACATCACATGTTGTTTTCTGCTCTGTGTGTGGACTTTGGCCATTCTGTGATTTGGAACATTGGAGAGCATTGGTGCTTTAAAACATTCCTTCGGATGAAGCTGACTGTATCAAACGTATAGTGTTATTGTTGGTGATCATCATATTAAGATTTATTGTTGAGCCTGTATCGTTACCGCTATCAATCGTGAAATATACGTGAAGAACAGTAGTACTATTACGGTCAGGTGAATAGAGGGAGTAAGAGTCTGTTGTAGTGGGTTGTGTTTAGGCTGTGAGTGAAATGCAAAGGCAGTAGAGTGGATGTCTTAAGGTTAACTTTCTTGGAAAGGTTTCAGCAGTTAATGCAATACAACACAACTGTATTTTAAATCTGTCTTCTATTCATAGTTCAGAAGCACACCGCCTGAGCAATTTTGAGTGCTTGCTCAATATATACTTGCTCAACATTCCTAATAATGCTGCATCGATATCACTTTTTGCGATTATACTAATATTGAGTAAAACCGATTATTATAGTAGCCGATACCGATTATTTAAATTCTCTGGTGGCGTACCAATGTTCCTAAAAATAGTGACTTAGTAGCGTAATACTAAATATACCACAGGTTTACTTTTGTGGATATCGTGCACATGTTCTATTACAACGTGCACGTGAATATAACTCGGTGGCTACTTTTAAGGATATGATTGAAAATTGAAGGTATACCTCACAACAGATAGTTACGTAGTTTCATGCGTCCACCTACTTAACAGACATGCAAGTCACTGAAACTAAGAAATTCTTTTTATTGGCACCAATTATGGCGGACCCGATATCGATTACATCGATTAATTCAATTATCGGCCTGATATCATTGCCGATGTTAGTATCGGTACAGCTCTAAGCCTTACCCAGTAAGTGCCTTGGACAAAGCTCGAACACATAATTATAGTCACACTTTGAACTGATTAGGCTTACGACCTGAACTTACGATAATAACAACTGAAATTTGCATTGCATGGGTTGTGGATTTAGTTGATTTAGAAGATTTATGAACAGAAGAAGACTTGATTTTAAACTCAGGCCAGAAAGCAAACGGATTTTTCGAGTGCATGAGAGTGTTATCCCTTTCATTATTCAATGTAGTGAGGTTTAATTGTCACAATCTGCAAATGTGTTATATCGTGAATTGTACCTACCACCTTTTTCAATCTACTGAAGCTTTCAATTCGCGATGTGAAGTAGTTTTATTTATTCGTATAATTTTATTCTGAATTGGTGTGTATGTGAATTTTTGTGATTGAGGATTTGGAAACGGAGGATCTGATGTTACCAGAAGTATTGGTGTGTGCATTCTAGTACCTCTCTTGCCTTGGTGCTCAAATTGTGTGCACCATGTCCAGGAGTGTAGCTTTCTCATGTAACACGAGTACATGTTTTTTTCTTTACTGTCTTATGTTCTGAATAAATTGTTATCAGCTGGTTCACATTTTCAGGTAGATTTAATTATTTTCGCTGCAAAATTCTGTTTGGATTAATTTAGAAAATTTAATTTTTTTAAGTTTCATTTTTCTACTAAAAATTATTAAGTGTTTAAATTTTTTAAGGTTTATCAAACATTTTCTGTATTTTAAAAAAATTTAAAATAATTATTAATTGAAAAAGTAAAGTTTGAATTATTTGCTCTGTGTATTAATTTTGAATGAATAGCAGCAGAGTAAGGGTTGGGTTGTTTGTATTAGTTAAATTTATTGCATGTTCTGGTTTCTATTTTGCTAATATTTCTTTTTTATTATCTAATTTGGGTCGTATCTAAAAATTAAATGAGTTGGTGAATTCTTTGCTGATTAATATGCACTGTTTTGTCAACATTGCAAATGATGATGCATATTGGCATAAGTAGACCTATGAGTATTAGTTGCATATTGTTGTGTTTTATAGGCTGTCTATAATTGTGCACTTTCTACTGCGTGTTTCTTATTATCATACAAAATAATTGTTCAATTTTTGTACATTTGATTTGTACGTCTTTGTGTTAATTGTTATGTGCATGTTAGTCTGGGCCTTGCACTATTTTCCGCAAAAAAACTTGAAACTTAATTGATACTAAATGATCACAAGAAATCTCAATTGCTAAGGAGGGAATTAATGTGCAGTGGTGTAGGACTATAGTTCTTAATTTTTAGAGTTTGGTGCCTTGCCCAATTTTGGTGGACCATCATGGAGGTGTACAGAGAAGAGTGAGGGGTCATCGAAATGAGACCTGCAAAAGAAGGGTTACGTTCAATTACTGGATACCTTAGATCAACAGGTAGCGCTGGTGTTACAATTGTGTGGGAGTGTGAAACTCTGCCTAGGAGCAGGATATAGTTATGTGGCATGTGTACTAGGGTTCTACTAGGACTAAGGGACTGCTATTATATGCCACATATATACATATATAATTATATATATATCTAGGGTCAGGTGTTTTATAAATATATAGTTCTGTATGCATAAACTGCAATTAAATGAGAGAAGTCCTAGAGAGACGGTAAGGGGAGGGATATACAATTAGAACTGTTCCACAGTAGACCTACTGCTGCCTGCATTTATACACTCGATCTGAATAATATGCTCTGGACACTGCCCCAGCAGGAATCTGGGATTAAGTGAATCATTATCTAAGTGCAATGATTTTTTGGTGTCATCGTCTATCTGTGTTATGCATTGATACTGACGAAATTCAGGTGAATGGTTTCATGACACTGAAAGCAGAAGATGAGCATGCGCGTGGGATTGCTCCCTTCAGTTCTTGAGAAGGTTGACTCAAGCTTCCATTTACTAGATGATGATGGCAAAATAAACGCAGCTGCAGATGGCGCTTCGATGTGTTTGCACGAACTCAGCATCGGAACTTGAGTCGGGAGCACTTCTGAGCAGTATTCCACCTGAAGAGGCGCTGTATAAAGTTCCAAATTAAATGTTATTTGAGTTTCTTAGATCTGGATGAATTTTTTTTCACACATTTGGAATAATTCTAATTGAGTTAAACTTACAAGTGTTTTTTGTTAAACAATACTCTCTCTCTCTCTCTCGCTCTCTCCGATCTTTCGTCTGTATAGGCTACATTTTCCTTCCAAGCGGTGAAAGTGGCCAAAACGGGAAATGGTGATGCATTTCAACGCAAGGCTGGATTTCGATTCCAGAGTGTCTACGGTTGGCTTTTCACTGCTGTGCAAAGGAATGCATATGTAATTTCTTCTAGTGTATAATGCAATGGTTGGCTACATAGGGGGAGAAGAGTGTACGATTCATTGGCTTGAAATATCTCTTGCCCAAATCTAAGCCAGACTTATCACAGAAGTGAACTTGTGTGGTTACATTACGTTGAATTACTATGCAGTTTTGTAAATTACATTTACCTCGGCAGCAACATCAAATGTGTTTGAGGTCCATGTGACACTATTCTCATATTGGATTCACATGTGAAAATGCAATAGAATATCTTAAGCACTATTGAGAATTTGGTTCCATAATGGGCTTCAGGTATCTTACGTTTGATAGAATTTGGTTTCATATACCATTTACATGTGCTAAACATAAACATATTTTTATGAAGAATATTGGGAATTTGGCTTTGTATAATTATGTCCTGAATATTATGAAGCACATTTGCTACTTGGGATTTTTATGGGCTTGAGGCCAATATTTACTGGGATTATTTGATTTTTGTTGTTGCTTTGGAGTTTGATTTTTACTGCTTGGCAGGGTAAATTTATGCACAGAACTTTGTTTTTGTTATTTTTGAGTATCAATTATGCTGCTTTTACAATTTGTGTGTGAAAGGTTTGTCTTTTTCGTCAATAGTTAATAGACGTATCTGTAGCAAGACGTTTGATTACCAGGGTGAAGGAGAGAAGTTAAAATAAGATGACGTATTGTAAAGCAAGTTAATTCCTCGGCACCATTCTTTAGCTTAGAGCTTGGGTGAGCAGTTGTGTAGTGAATCTTTGAGAGTTTGTGTCTTCTGCTAACACGTTCCTTGAGAAACAAACGTTACATTTGAACTGATGACAGCTTTTGCTGCCATTGGTTGGCTATAACGAATTAATCGGAGCAGAGGGATAACTGACAGGCGTGATAGCTTATCACGCCTGTCAGTTTCCCCTCTGCTCCGGTTGCATGTCTGCTCTACTGCTTTACATTCACGTCTGAAAACGGAATTATAATTCAATCTACTTTATTCTGGTTCTATGTTTGCTCTCGGCCGGGGTCTTCTTCCTGGGAATGACACAATCAGCGATTTGATAAGTTGGCAGACACAGCACACTTTTAACAAATACAATATAGGGCTTCGTATTATGTCTAACGTCTGAACACCTTTACTGGCTTTCAATCTTCGCGAGCATTCATGCAATTTAACGCTCCCACTAATGTTGCACGTCCACGTAAGTGATAAGTTGATCTTGCATGGTCGGGGCAGAGCCTCAGAACCTCAGAGGCTGGCTACATTTTGGTAATTCGATGTCAAGTGGAGAGTACATTCTGGGCTTCGTTTGATACTTACAATTTTTCAATGCAGATTCTGAACCTCCAAGTCTCCAACTATAACTGGAGTTAAAAAGGCCTCCAAATGTTTCCAAGCTCATTTCGACGAAGACTAGTCTACTATTAGGCCCTAGTAGCCCTGCAGGTATGTTACACCCGAAAATTATGACAATCCCAATAGCGAATAAGCCAACATGTACATTGTACCTCGTTACTTGCCTTTGAATTTTGAAATTAAATTGTTCTTCGAAGTGAGAGACTAGTGGAAGTCGAAGATTCTAATAATATCTTAGTCTCTGGGGGAATAATAATCAATGGCCTAAACCCTAATAGTCCGTTGTCAGAGATCAAGACGTTGAAAGACTGCTGAAGCATAAATTCTGACTGTTGCGCTTGCAGTGTCCTTACAAAATTCTAATCGTTAGCCGTAAGCATGCTAAGGCTTGACTTTCTTTTGGGGTTTGAACTTCGTTTAGGGGGGGCTTAAGCCCCCAAACCCAACGCTACTTACGTGCCTACCGACTGCAGCCCGAAGGTTTGCCGGAATTAACACGTCGAAGCAGCTCGAACAATAATAGGCCTATTATTGCGACTTGCTCAAGGTCCTACATAATACCCAATGAAACTTGGGTCTGAATCGAACCCGCGATTGCTCCTACTTCGAGACCTCAATTTTCTCACTACACCACCTCGCCTCCATGGCGAACGTATAAATAAGTAAGGCCAATATAATTATTATGTATTTATGCATGTATCATCCTGCAACATGACTGACCTCCACTTATTGCAGGTCAAATCTTCATCAAATCACCGCATAGGCCTCTACTTCAGAAGAGATCGAGTTGTTCGTATAGACCTACTGTAATGTAACCATGCAGACGTTGGGTCGACATAATAATGTCCGGATAAAAAGTAGCCCCCCTACAAAAAAAGTATCATAACTCGGTCAAAAATTTACAATTTGTCTTAAATCTTTCAGACAGCATCAGCAGCCATATTACCACGTTACATGTATCCTACAGCCGTTTCGAAATATTGGTGAGTTTGTCAAAGTTATGAACGTTTGAGATGAAGTAGGCCTATTCAAAATAGAAAATTTCCAACATATAATATGCCGCGGTCTTCAAATCCCCATCGCCTTCGCAATCTGATAATGAAGCTCAAATTAGTGTACCCTACGGTTGACACACCGATTGAGATCATTTGAAACTTTGAGAAGAGTGAACGGGTCTTAAGGAGACGTTAGGCAGGAACATGCTCCTTGCGTGTTCCAGCCACCGCGGCCTCAATAGGCCTAAATGCATCAATCGCCTTCCTCAGGTTTCTTCAAAGACACTGTTCGAAAACTCATTCGCAAACCTTTTCGCACGATAATAATAATTTTCTATCCGCAATAATTACAGTTTTATCTTCTATTTGCAGACGCCACATATTTGTTGTTTACACCAAATCAAATTACCTATTCCATCGATGACGAGGTTGACAGCGTCTTCTGAGTACGCAGGCCTAGCCTACGGACATGTAAGCGCCTGTGTTGGAAACTCCCAGTTTCACCCGATATCTTGTAATATTCCGTATCTTTGCTTGCGCTGCGTAAATTTAAGTCATATTTGTCAGACTTATTGAGAAATATATGTATGTATGTATGTATTTCTATACCGCCTCTTGCAGTCCACTACTATTCAGAGGCGGTCCCGACTACAGCCCGAGAGTGTGTCGGAGTTTTACATGCCGAAGTGCTTCAGCAATTGTGAGAGAAAGACTTGCTAAAGGTCCTTATTCGATGGGTGGGATTCTAACCCACAACCTTTCGATTGTGAGGCGGCGACCTTCACCACTACACTATCGCGTCCCTATGTGCCAGAGCATTAATTATCAGGACGAAATGAGATCATTAAAAAATGTGAATGAAATGTCTAAATATGTTCATTTAATCATTGTAATGTTTGGACTAATGTATAATGGTGTCCAACTGCACATCACAGACAAACCTTGCAGAGCCTGATAGCATTTCCATAGGCCTGAGCCCGAGTGAAGAAATTGATTGCGTCCTGATACTGTTCGTTATTCTCAAACTGTCGAGCTACGTGATAACACGCTGCTCGATCTCCTGTTTCAGAGCAGACTTCAGCAGCCTGCAAAACGTTGAACCAATCAACACATTGATCACAACTACTCATATACAATGATATGGGGAAAAGACAGAGGCACTGCAGAAGTGAAGTGTCTTACTACATAAATACTGCACACACATGTAACACACCTGCCGGGTATAGTCAGGACCGCCTCTGAATAGTTGTGAACTGTAAGGAGCGGTACAGAAATACACATATACAATTTTATACATACATAAATATTGTACATAAATAATTATGTAAGCATGCATACATAATGCATACGCATAAGCACATACAAACATTATAGATGCATACAAACATGTATGCATGCACATATATATATTTGTGTGTGTGTGTACTGTGTAGCGTAGGTTGTGTAATGTAGGCAGACGTGATTTGTTATCAGCAATGACAATGATGAAGGCCTGCAGGATGATCGCTCTTATAGTTGGCCAAGACACATGAACCAAAGGCTGAATCACTAAGACAAGATGCTCGGCAGTAGTTTGTCGGTTTATTCGCAAATGTACAAACAGGATGACAATATCGCACTCTCGGCTCTTCTGCAATTCGTAACAACTCTCTTCAACTATTCAACAGCAGAACGCTTGACGCTTTATTTATAAGATAAAGTCAGTCTGATCGATTACTTGCTGACTCACATAGCTATGTCCTTTCATCCCTCTCTTTGTTCCTGTCCGTATTCGTCATTGTCTGTTTGAAAATCACTGTGCCTACTTGGTGATCAGTTGTCTTATACTTCAGACTAGCTGGCGCTCTTGCGGTCTGAAATATATGCGCATCAATTTGTCCGTCTAAGTGGCCATTACTGTATGCCTACATCAAGTGCTCGTGTGACTGGGTGCATGTCCTACGTTGACTCTGATAACACAGCAAAGTACTTGTCACTGGGGTCAAATGGACCGATCTACCTTTTCGACGTTGTTCATGAAGCAGTAGATGCGGACAAGAGAGAGGAAGTCCTGTGACGTGTGGTAGTACTTCATCGCAACGTCCATCTCTCCATTGCTTTCCTGGAACTGTGCCCACCATTTATGAAGCGCTCTGTACAATAATGCAACACCTCACAGACTATAATTATTATGTAGCATTCTGTGCAAATCAGGGAATCAGAGAGAGCTCGTAGTTCCTCAATTGGGTCAATGATCACTACATTCTGCTGTGTCTGCGGAACCATAATTAAGTTCCTCAGTTGGGTCAATGATCACTACATTCTGCTGTGTCTGCGGAACCATAATTAAGTTCCTCAGTTGGGTCAATGATCACTAC
>JAQFXW010005356.1:0-10454 GCA_034693945.1 Dendrobaena attemsi
TGCCTGGTGGTCCTATAGTCCGATTTCGAGAGGACAGGTTAGTACAATAGAAGCAGAGAGAGCAGAAATATAATCAAAATAATGCAATATAGGCCTATAATAATAATATATAAGGTAACCAATTTAACATGAAAACAGAGGATAGGCATCAGAATTTTAATGACTTGGAATATGACAAGAACTTTACAAGAAAACCTGTATACATACAATTTCAACACCGCGAATATGCAGCTAAATAGGCTTATCCAATATACTTGAACAACGTATATGATATAAGCCGTTTCATGATCTTCAAAGCCCATGAAGGAGGCATCCATTGCCCAGACATGATCAATGACACATGGACCAAGCATGAGGTCACACACATATATAAAATTATACAGCTTGCATAATGGTGTTTTTCATCGTCGTATCCATAAGTCAGAACACATAGGACACCTAAGCTGTTGCAATAACGTGCATCTGTTGCATTGCAACATTATTGCAGGGTACCAGATCTAGAATGTAGGCTACGGATATAGCCTACTAATCTCACGAATATAGCCAAAGTAATAGAACAAGATTAATCGAATATTTAATATAAGAGAAGTATCAAGAATAAGTACTACAATCGATCACATTAGACCAAGATATTTAATCTAACTTACAAGTTTCAAATGAATTCAAATCAAATCATTATTTATTGCAACCCCAAACAACAATAATGCCATGATATGCATTCTGATTAATGCAAATAAAATTACCATGCAGGGCAGCAAAGAGAACGTTTGTCCCGAAAGGTAGGGCCGCCATGCCATTTAGATCAATTCAAAATAATGAATGGCAGGACCACACTTTGCAAGAAACAAATAAAACTGAAAAACCCAATTAATCAAGGAAAACTTAACTAAAGCCTTAGCTATCACCTTAACTAATGCGGTGTATAGATTTCATTACAAGTTATGAGTGTTAAGGAGAGTTATAAATCAAGTGAGTGCGTAATCTCTTTTTAAAAAGGAATACATTATTGGATATGCGTATTTCGATAGGGATTAGATTCCATAGCCGTACTCTCTGGGACTTGACTGTGTGGCGGCGAATATTGGAATGAATCCTGACAGAGCGAAAGGCAAAGGCATTCCTAGTATTATGAGTATGAATATCACAAACATGCAGCAAAAGTTCTTAAACACCGGAGATCAAGTCGGAAGGAAAATTTCCCAACTTGAAGATCCTTAATTTGATTAACTTTCAATATTTTAAGGTCTCTGAACAAAGGTGCAGTATGCTCCCGTTTCCTAGTACCCGCAATTAGACGAACAGCTCTTTTCTGAAGACTTATCAATCCTTTTAACCTAGCGGGTATGTTATTGCCCAAATCATGTTACAGTAATTAAGGTAAGGATAAATAAGTGCATAATAAAGACTCAATCTCACTGACTGAGGTAGGCAATACAGCTTATAATTCCCACATTTTTAGAAATTTTATTAGAAATTTCATTAATATGAGCCTTCCAAGATAGATGTTGATCCACATGTACCTCAAGGAATCTAGAAGATTCAACCTGTGTTAGCAGAACATCTTTAATTTCTATAACCAGATTCTCAGTAGGTGGTGGTTTCCTATGAGATTTAAATAGGATGAAATTAGTTTTATCAAAATTCAATGATAGTTTATTCGCAGCAAACCATTATTAGTTTTGAAATGTGATTAGTTCATCTTCTCAATGTCAACTCACGAGTTTAGCTCACATCTAAATAACTCTTCATGACATTCCTTTTCGCTGTTAATTTCAGAAACAATCGACAGCGCAGGGATAGAAGTAAACAACGGCAACGTAGGACCGGGCGACGGCAGAAAAGCATCAGTCGTGTCTTTCGATGAGGAGAGTCTCAGTGAGGCTCATCCAGCAGTTGGTTGCAATGGAGATGCTGTTGGTTCGAATCACGGTGAACGCCAGAAGTTCACTCGCATTTTCTACAGCCATTCTACGAAGAATCAGGGCAAAAACAACCGTTTTAATCGTAATTTCGACGTAGCCGAAGGCGGGAATATAGATGGAGGTAATTTTCCACCACAGCGAGGAGGTTACCATGGTCATAAAGAGAACGCCAATTACCGGCCCCATACCAACAATTCTGGTTTCATAGATCGCTCGTTTTATCGTGGCTTTCACAACAACCCCGATAGAGACGGCCTAGAGAACAATGATGGCTGTGTGAGCGAGGAGACAAACTCAGCTTCCGGATCTCGGGATGTCTCGAGTCGTCCAAATCGTGGCCAGTATGGGAGAGGCAGATACCGTGGCAACCGGATGCCCAATCAGAGCACAAGATTTAAAAATGCATCGGATCTCCCCGACAATCGATCAAAGTTGACAGATCGCAATGGACCGGGTCAGGATTTAGACGAAGGTAACGGAGTGGTCGCATTGGATATGAAAATGTCTGGGGATAGGATCTCTCTATATGCAATTCCGGATAATTTACCCAACTCGGAGTTTCAGAGTCAGGTCAGGACCAATGAGTCGAGCACGCAGGAAGGCATCGTCCCGTGCAACGGTCAGAAAGCGGGCTATACACCGGACAGGTCAGATACTTTGAAGAAGGGATACTGGCCAAGGTCTAATCGGAATTTTAAGGGTCAGAGGGGCAACTTCAGAGGTGGCTTTGATGGTGGCGGTGGCGGAAGAAATGCTGGCGACCAGAATCGCCCTTTCGGCGGCCTTCACTCGAAGCCTGTGCAGGAATGCGTGTATGACGAGATAAGCCAGAACGAGTGTCAAGTCGATCAGGTTGACAGCAGAGCCGTAGAAATGCCAGTTGGTGAGCGAGGCAAGGGTCAATATCGTGGAAGGAGACCAAACCGGGGAGGATTTCAACCCGATGGTGGCAGGGTCTTTAATCCGAGTAATTCACAGGAAAATTGGGATGTTGCAGGTAGCAGAAGTGGAGATAACGTTGATCAAGTTGACAACGCAAAGGATGTGCCTGCTCGCGAATTTGTTAATGAACCGTATCGTGGAAGCAGGCCTGATCGAGGAGGCCCGTTTCAAAGGGGTCGTGGTGGCAGAGGCCGTGGGAAAGGAATCGGTCAGGCCAGAGACGGTTCGGGTGAAATGCACACGAGAGGCAATAGAGCCGCCAACTGGGAGACTGGAAGGAGACATTTTGATCGAGGCTCTACGTCATCCTACGACCACGATGAGTATAATGGTGCTACGATGCAGTTTTTTCACAGACGCAAACAGACCCCGGCAGAGGCTGTTCATGTGCCACTCAGCAACGCCAATACTTCGACACAGAACAAAAGTCAGGCGGACCCTGTCGCTGCATCGGGTACGTGTAAAATAAAGATTCTTGTGTCTTTCGGCAATGATTCTATGAGCAATGAGATCATTTGTGTCCAAAACTGAACTCTTTTTTTATCAAATCGTTCACTATAAAGATGACCATTAAGAAATGTTTGATCTCAGTAACTTTTCATCACCCGTGGAATTGTAATAGATTAATGATTTCAATGTTTAATAATGATTTTAATGCTTATGCTTTTATATTCTGAGCTGCCAAGAAGAAGGTGAGTGTTGGCTTCAAGCATTAACCATTTGTGTGAAATGTTGCTGATGTGATATTTGTTTAACATCAACATATTAGATTGATTGGTCAGTCTTCTTCTCCCTTGCTTCCTTAGCTTTTTACTAGCAGTTTCTTGTATGTGTAACTCGCTTTATAGCATAGTTGACTAGGGGTTACATGTAAGATAGAAAATGAAGCAGATTTTTGCCCACTCATGGATGTAAGCCTCTGTCGTCTCGGTTGACAGCCTGGGCATACATCTAACTATGCAGTCTTATTCATTTATACACTGTGTCCCGATGAAAAGTAGCCCCTAAACATTTGTCAATAACTCCTTGAAAACTAAACTAATAGCTATAAATGTATACATGCAGTATCCTACAACATTTTTTTATAAATCTGCCAAATATTACTTGAATTGACGCAACGCAAGCAAAGATGTTGAATATTACAAAATAGCGGGAGACATTGAGAGTTTCCAACACAAGCACTTACTTTCAGATGCTGTCGTCATCGACGACATCGACGGAATACGTCATTTGTTTTGGTGTAAACAGCCAAGACGCGCGGTGTTTACAAAAGAATTTTAATTATTGCGGAAAGTAAATTGAGGGTTATGATGCGAATGAATTTTCTAACAGAAACTGGTGTCGGTCGCCTTTGAAAAAGCTGAGAAATAATATTGATGCGTTTATGCAGCGTAGCGGCGGCTGGAACACGCCAGATGCATGTTCCTGTTTAACGTCTCCTTAAGTTAAAACCCGTTCACACTTCTCGAAGTCATTATTAATGGTCTCAGTCGGCGTGTCAACCCTGGGGTGGACTAATTTGATCTTCATTGTCAGATTGCGACGAGTTGGGCATTTGAAGACTGCAGTATAAGCCTATACGACATCATTGCCATGTTGGAAATTTTTAATTTTGAGTACTTCATCTCAAACGTTCATAACTTCGACAAACTCACAAATATTTTCAAACGGATAAAGGGTATCGTTGTAATTTGGCCATTGTTGTTGCCTATAAAATTTCAGACAAATCCCAACAGTTTTGATGGAGTTATAACCCTTTCTCTAGGGGGCTACTTTTCATCGGGACACAGTGTAGTTTTCATGTTTGGCATGAAGGCGCCATAGAGGCCAGGTGGAGAAAGAATGAGGTTCAGTAATTTGATGGCCTTGAACTTTATTCTTTGTTCATCGTGCATGTGAATTATAATATTACGTTTATTGTGTTATCTATATAAGAGGGAATGACGTGGGCAAGTCGATCGTCTGAAGATCACCCGGATGCCATCTCGGGACCAAGAAACATCTGGAAAGAACGACAGGAGTTTTACGAGGGAGCGCTGCCGAGGAGCAAGGAGGAAGAGGATGCTATGCTCACTGCCGCCCTTCAGCTGAGTGAACTGGAAATCGAAGAACGGCGACTTGCTGAGCAAGTGTGAGTGTTAATAGACTTATTGATGTGCTGTTGTTTTTGCGTTTTGTACCCATTACTTACTTCTTGTACCATATTAGGGTGAAGGAGGAGGACAGTCTAAAAGGGAATGAATTCATATTCATGGTGA
The DNA here is from genome assembly GCA_034693945.1 of Dendrobaena attemsi. NCBI lineage: Eukaryota > Metazoa > Annelida > Clitellata > Crassiclitellata > Lumbricidae > Dendrobaena > Dendrobaena attemsi. The sequence goes on from JAQFXW010005356.1 coordinate 5,123, forward strand.
AAACACAATGAGATGCCGAATATAATATTTGAAAGCTAAAGTAGTTTTGTTTTGTAATAGTCTACTTAGAAGTTAGAAAGTTCTGGCTCACCAAAATTCTTTTTGCGTATACCTTTCGTTATAGTTTTATTTCTTCTTGGTGATCGTCAGGTCAGCACTGTAGTCGGAAGCACGTTGTAATAGTAGCAGCACACTTGAAGACGCACCATAGAAATCTGACAATAAATTAATAATTAATTAGACAATTTCTCTTTGACAGGCAAAGCGTGGATCGGAATTTGTCATTTCCATCGAGTTCCGTTGTGGGAAGTTTGTCAGAGGCCGGTTGGACCGCGGATGTTCTGGACATCGTTACGGTTGATCCGCATCCTCTGCAACCTCAGCAGCAGAGACGAATGGAAACCGCAGATGATGATTCCCATGCGAGACTACAACCTCCAGGTGGCCATGCAGAAGACGGCAGACGAGGTGCGGAGAGAGCCTCGGTCAAACCCGAAAGCCTTGTGGTTCCAGCAGCTAGGTTAAAGTCGTGGGCGGACGAGATGGAAGAGACGAGCAACGCAAACGATTCGTTAGATGTAGAATCAGCGAGGTCTCCACGTCATCGAGGCAACATTACGCACAATTCGTGGGCACTGATGAACTTCGACGCTCCCTCTGATGCTACAGTCAGCTGTGAAGAGGCCAACAGTTTGGTGTCAAATCGTTCAGAGAGCGAGATGACGGCTTTTGCGTCGATCATCAGAGATCCGGTCGTGTGTTCGACTGCACCTGCAATTTCCTCTTTGCCTGAGACACAGTTTGGCAAAGGTGTTTTTTTCGATGGCGTTGTTCGGCCTGATGATAAGCCAGCCACGTCGGGTGCAAAGGATCCACTTAGGAGACAGACTTCAATGTTGGACGACATTGACGATGGTGGGGAAACGAAGCCAAATCGACCGAATATGCCTCACGATGACGTCCAAAGGCCGGCTGTCCCCACTGCCGTGGAATTGCAAGGCTTTCATCCCGCTCAGTTTCCGCCGATCGGAAAATATCTGCCGGAACCGGGTAGCCCGACGGCTTCAGACATCTCGGCCGGAAACGACCGAGGGGAAGCTGTCGCTGGTCTTCCCGGATCCCCCGGTCTGCCCTGCCCTGCGTTTCCACCTGGTCCCATGCCTCCCGTGCCATGGATGCAGCCTGGCTGTCCCACCTATTTCTACGCGGTGCCCGGCTACCCTCCTGTGCCTGGCTACCCTCCGTGGTATCCGATGCCCCCCTATCAGCACTACTGGCAGTGTATGCCTTCAGCAGCGCCAGGCATGATGCCGATGGTTTCACAGTCTCTCAGTCTTGCACATTCCTCCGATCCGTCGCCGGTGAATCAGGTCCTACCAATGCCGCTCCATAACAGCTTACCGATGCAGGGCCCCTCTGCCGTCCCACACCTCCCGCCGTCCATGCCCGCGATGCTTCATCCCATTCCGTTTGGGTATCCTCCGCACCCGTCGCACCTCGTTCCTCCGGGTGCAGCTATGCACGTTTCGTTTGGGCCCTACCCGATGTCGCCTCCCTCCGAGGCAGCAGTTGACTCGACCGCGCTCTCGCAGGAAGTAGGTTCGTCAACGAATTATACGGACGACAGCAAACGATGCGACTGATGGATACAGCGTAGGATTTATCTGTAACAAGAGTAAAGCGTCTTTGTTGTGTTGCAGCGTTTGTTTCTTTAGTTGGACTTGTGTGTCGAGAACGTGCTTGCCGGGTCCATAGACACGCGTTGATGACCGTAACACTTTTTCTCTGGTTTGTCGTTGACGTGGTCTGCTTTTGACAAGATTACTCCTTGCTGCCAAAGTTCTCGTTTTGCTTTGCCAGTAGTTTGCGTTGCAGGTCGATGCTGGACTAGTTACAGCTTCAATTGATCTCAGTATGTAGTTAAATGCATTGGCCTGATGATATCAGGTTAGGCTTTCGAATCCTTGTGTGTTGGATGATGTCATTGCATCATACGTTAGGAAAAGTTAGCCTCTTGCTGGTTTAGTGTCAACTGTGGCCATTTGATCTTTAATCTTTTGCATCTGCTATAACAGAAATGCCAGATATTCTCAAACTCTACGCCATGCAGTGGTACAATAGTACATCCATCATCTAAGATGAGAACTCCAGTAAATCGATAAAAAGTGAACCGACTTACGAGAATGCCATTTTCTGAAGACTTCTGCTGAAGAAAATTTCCCAGAACCTGTTTTAAATTAAGTTTAGCTACTGTAATGTTTTTGGCAGTTTCATTTCTTTATATTCTTGAGACTGTTAAAATATGGAGTAGAAGTACGAGAGTCACATAAATGTTAAGCATGTGATATGAGTAAATCACATTGCGCAGGACAAATATTTGCTTGTTTTTATGCTAAATATTTATGATGTAAATACGTTTTCACCTTTCCTTACAATATTGTTTTTACAATGCGAACGGTTAAGTTTTTTTCATTTTCAAAATTCATTTTGCCATTCTCTAAAAATATTCTTTTGCGTTATCAGTAACTCTGGCTTGTCCATCGTGAAGTGTCTGATTTCTTGTGATTGGGCACAAGTTGGCTAAGTCAATGTTATCGATGCAGAAGGAATTGTCAGTGTATGACGACGGTATTAAGAAACCATTCTATGCAGTTGTTAGTGGAATGGTTTCCAAAATATATAGGAGACTGTGCAGTGTGCGGAGGTTTTTGGTATTCGCTGTGATGATTTTCACTGCAACGTAGACATGCAAGCCGTGAATTGAGTTTGAGCATTGGTTGTAGTTGCGTGAAAGCCGCGAGACGATGCGCCTTTCTTGCAGTATCTTTCTTGAGTTCGAAACATGCACGAAGCTGTGCTTGGATTAATTTGATTTTTGTTATTTGGACCTGTTTAGCATCTTCATTAAATTAGTTGACTTTGTCTTGTTTATTGTTGTTTGCACAAGAGGATTTGCTTCTGCATCATCAGTCTGCGTTTTATGTTCATGCTGTTCTTTGTATAAACAGGCCGTAGAAAAACAAAGAAGTGTATGTACGCTTCATCCTACTTAGACTGTACTTCTTGTTGGGAATTTGTGGAACAACTCTTACTCTCTTGTATACAGAGCAGTTCGATTCAGTATGTAAGGTTCACTGCAACTATGGAGAGCAATGTCATTATGACCCATCTGCATTATAATTATATTATAGGTCATTGCGAGAGATCGAATAACAAGATGGTGCATCTTGCCAATGCAAGACTCTTCGCATATGGTTGATTTTTTGCCTTTGTTTACTTCTGGCGATTCGGTGGATGTGTTCGTCGTGTTTCCAGTAGCAATCCAGTGCAGTCCTTCGACAGTGGCAGTGCCAGTAGCTATAATTTCTGATCAAATATGCTTTGTATTGCGTTTCAACGGCTCGTATCGTTAATTATAATTATATGAGCGCTGAACATTTGGGTCGATGGATATCAGAAATGGAGAATTGATGTAGGGAGGTGGATTACTGGTGTTGAACGGTGGATTGTCTCAACGTTTAAATTACTGTGTGTTGGTTGACGGTTTTGTCTTCAGCTTTTAGGATTGTTTTTTCAGGGCTTGAAAATTGGCCGGTGAATGGTGAGTATATGGTAGTATCGCAACCTTGTTAAGCTGTAAGACGATGTGCGGTAATTTCTTGAGCAGGTTTCCTGCCTTCTTGTTAGAATGTCGTCCTTGCTTTCTGTATAAGTTGCAGTTTTGTACTTGTTTTCTCGAATAAACACGTTCACATCCCCGCGTTTCTCTGAAGTTAAATTCTTTTAATATTTTTAAATTCACTTCGCCTAGCAGAGTTGCTTCTAAGACTACTTCAGCCAACTTTCCAACATATCCTGCATTGGCCAGACTTTAAGGTGGACTTTCTCTGTATTGTATTCAAGCATTTGGAGGTCCTCGCATCTACAGCAATGGTGCCGAGCCTGTTTAAATGAGCCGACACACCTCGTTTTACCACCTAGTGAAAAAGCTTAAGTCAACCTTTTTAGACTGTACGGGAATTTTAATGTTCTTCCTGCCAGTGTTGTATCCTTTATTCTAGCCGCCCTCCCGTAGTTGCTTAAATTCTCCTAACGCTAGGTTGTGACATGCTGGCAAGATGATTCAGTGATTGCGTTGATTCAAACCTTGGACATTGTAGTTGCTGTATTATGCTGGTTGCTGCATTTAGATTTATTGTGGCCCTAAAGATCTTTCAAAAGATATCTATCATTAATGAAAGCAGTGTTTGACATTTGTTACTCAAACTTGGCTGCATTTTAAGAGTAACTTATCCATACGGTGAATAGTAGTCTCTTTTTGCTGTTATTACCGTCAATAGGCGAATAGCTAGGCTATATTGTTGGTGACATGTTACTGAGCTTACATATTGCTAGTGGTGACATGTACTCAGTGGTGGCACGATACCATATGTCTCTTCCCAATGTCCATGTTCTGAATCCACGTGCCTTTTCTAAAACAACGAAACTTTCTCTAGACATTGGAAATGTTTTGTTAGTTGTTGAATTGCATTTCTACCGAGTTCTCCTGAAGCTGCAGTGCCGACCATTTTGTTTTGCAATTGGGTATTAAGACTGTATCCAACAGACATGCCGCAACCGTAATATGCGAGACCACATTTATTGCATCAATTTCACATTAAATGTATGTCTTCATAAACCTTTAAATAGTCTGGTTACAAATGGAGTATAGTGGTTATTTCTACTGCAAACTCTAGTTTGTCTGCAAAGGGAGTTTATCTAGGCCGTTAATGACAAAATTGGTTCATGTGCGTTCGGTTTATCGGGCTTTCAGAAGTATAACTAGTTGGCGATAATGTTTTTCAATTTCCACCTTTTATCCTTGTTTTTTACGGTTTTAACATCTGTGCAATAACTGAAAATGAACTCTTGTGGTGGTTTTATTCTCTCAGCCAACATGTAGCTGCTGTTAGACTGCGGTGGCTCTACGGGTGTGATGATTCAGTTGCTGTTGCTCCCGCTGAGGAAGAAGCATCCTATCTGGTTATTGCTATGCATTTATCTAGCACCTGCAGGATCTGTTGACCAAAGATCAGTCCGCAGTGATGAGCAGTTGTGAGCAAGGAGCTGGTTTTGGTCATCTAAGTGGACAATGTGCAGACCTGCACAGAAAGGACTAAGGATAAGTGTATATGCCTGGCTTGCTTGCATGTATAAAATTTTATATTATTGTAGTATAAACTCATAGACAAAAGGAATGGGATCAGCGATACACCGACAGAGTGTGGACAGGCCTTCTCGAGTCAACCAGTGGTCCACTCGATCGTGCTCGCCTGCTAGCCTCGCGATCACC
>JAQFXW010005357.1:0-10453 GCA_034693945.1 Dendrobaena attemsi
CAGAAACACAGGACGAAGACAAAATTCATCGTAACAGACACATTATAAACAGGAACATGACGAAAACAACGAAAAGACACACGAGAACGTGCAAGGCGGCAGCCAGTAATCGGCGCCAGAACACTGTCACTCGAACCGCAGAGCAATAAACACAATTTTGATAATGAGACTTAGCGAAACACGTTTGTGGTCATCGCCGCCTTATTTGAAGCAATTAGGCCTATTTACACTCGATATTAAATGTTGGCCTCGATCATAATCGTACTTTCTTGGAGCCTCATCCCATACCGTTATGTATTTCGCCGTCAGCATATTACTCGTCCCACCCTGACCATGGACCATGCCCTGACCTATCCCATTTGGACTAAATTCGCCCACTGTTATCTCAGCTGACCATTCAGTTCGAAGAATATTACGACTGCCATCAGCCATGGACGCCTGTTAAAAGAGCGCGGTCCGGGAGGTCAGCTGTTCAGGGTAGACCAACTGTTGTATATAGTCTGCTGGGCCAAGTTGGTTACATAACAACCCTTATACCCGGAGTCCATGGTTGAGTCGAACACTTTCCTCTGGCCCTTCCCAGCACAACAAAGAGGATTGGCTTAAAGTGACAAGTAGACTAAATTACTCTGACGTGGAAGTGAGCGCAAGTATAGTACAAGTAAATTTCTTTATTGTATTAAGTTATCCTGCATGGTTGCGTCATGCTGTGGGCATGTTGTACAAATATTATAGACTTACTGTGTTCTAATGCATGTGCGTGACATGCTGTGAAGTAATGTAAACCAGCGAAATAATTATATTGCTCTCTCCCACACCTTACAATAGGGTCAAAAGGTGATAAGCATACAACGTAGAGCATGGCAATGTCATGCAGGCAAGGTAGGATTGCGAGGTGGGATAGAGTACGCTAAGGTGCAAAGTAAAGAGAGGACAGAGGAGGTATATAAGTTATAGGGCCTACCTCGTTATCAGCTGTATAGCTGATGTGCAAACTCTTAAGTACATGCATGCGTTAGACCATTAAGGTATAGAAATGGTAATGGAACCTTCTGGCCGTCTGAATAGTGGTAAAAATTCTCAACAGCTTTCAGCCTGCTTTTGAGTTCAACGTCAATTTATGGTATTGTTCAATTGCCCTGTATGACCTTTGCGACTCTATGCTATGAAACTTTCGGTTCAGTCGGCTGAGAGGAACTTTTTAAAAATAAACTTCAATGCATTTGGATTCACTGCAGCAAATGAGTAAATCATTGCATGGTGGTTTCAAGTTTAAGCTTACCTCTAGAGTATAGTTAGTGTCTTATCGTTTTTAACCTTAACTTGATTATCTATTTGTTGTCGTTCCTAAACGTACGGTAATTTAACCTATTCACCTGATAATGTCACTGCGCTGCACCTTTCATTACCCAGTCTCAACGTAAGAAAACTGTTCTATTCCCCCATCCATAATAGAGTCATACTTGGTAAATCATTCACCGTCTGAGAAAATTCAGTCAACCGCGACGGTTAGCACAATGCAGACCTCGGTCGTCTTTCGGCAGATTTCGCTATTCTTTGGCTGATCGTTTCTGAAAGAACGCAGCCATGTGTAACTGTGCCAGAACCAGATATTAGATGCATCTGACTAGACCTGAGTTTCGTCTGTGTCGATGTCTAGTCGGCTGGCTAACTCTCCAATCGAGTTCCTCAGTGGCGTAACCTCACAAGATTAGTCTGGCTCGGTCTTTTTAATTCTCAGTTCGGGTAAGTTATGGATGGATAGTATTACCTTATAATTGCCCCCTATTTGTCATAATGCAATATATCTTGGGCTTGTAGACCTATCTGTGCTTTTCGTCTGTTGGCCCTGATAGTGTTCCTTGGAAGCGTTCACTGCCCATGCATGATGCCTCATATGCTACCATGGTTTGTCAGACAGTGGATGGCCATCCTTTCTTGGTAGAAGATGTGATGGACGAGGTTAAGTGAGTAGAAAATGCTTGGACGGTGCTACAATTCAAGAACAGCATAAGCGATCTCAGGATGTCATGGTAGGTCAGGCGGAGCGCATGGTAAACTCTATAGTCGTGTGATAAACGCTGCTTCAAACGCAGCTGACAATGTAACAGTTACTACAGTAGGCCTATACCTGCAGTATCCGTCGTTTAAAAAGGATGAGAAGACCAATGAAGCATAAAGGATGCCGCTTATTGCGAGAGCGCAAGATCGACGACCTCCATCGCACCGCTGCAGGGATAGGAATATTGACCAGAATTTACTTGAGCCATCGACTTCATTTGTGTTTCCACAAGCTATTAACTAGTAATGATGCTTCAACATTGCAGGAAATAGGCCTAGACAATGTAGCCATGGACGCCCGGGGTCTATGGCCTAACAGACTACTCCGAAGTGCTATTCAATATGAGTCCATGCACCTGTAGTCAATAGGCCATTACTGAATTAGACCTGTTGTTTGTTGACTGGAAGCTGCAAGGAAAATAGGCCCCAAATTTAAGGGGAAAGTCAAGTGCAACTATACAGTCGATGTCATTCGAGTATGTCTCCAGAAACTGTGATGTAGTCATTCGAGACTGGAATACTTGAACTGTCATCCAGAATGTCGAACCTTTGCAAATAGAGCTTGTGTGTATAATTGCATGTAAGTTTCGATGATGCTCGACACTTTCATTTCAAGCAATTATGTGTAAAATGTGTGAATTTTTGTCATCCAATTTCAGAAAGTCTAAAAAGTCTCTTCAAAGATTTTGTAAAAAGTTCTTGAGTAAGCTGAAACCAGTAACCTTACAAATTCAATAAGAAAATTCAGGTAATTAACATAATCCTTAATTTATCAACTTGCCTGTAGCATAAGCTTATAATAATAATTCTGTACAGTGTACATAGTCATGCAAAACGAATTGTGCAAAGGTCTATATACAATACACGAACTTATCTGATTATAAAAATTTTAATACACAGATCAATATGAGTAGGCCTAAGTGAGTAATGCATATTCTTGACTTACTTAATTGACCAATTGAAAATCCGCACTTTGGTGCACAATTCAGTTTTAGGCCTAAATATTCAATATTCAAATATTATTAATTTCCTCCTCCCATCATGTGACAGTTGTCTACTTTTGAGGAGACTTTACTCAATTCATATAAAATCCTCTTTGCTTTCTCCTAAACCGTTTTAATTCCGTCGTTCACCAAAACTTTGTTCTCAGTCTGGTCTTCTATGTCACTGAAGGATCGATTGCAAAGCAATGCAGGAAGGGCAGAAGAGTGTCCACGAACTGCTGGAAGAAGAATATTTTAAATTATTATAGGCCTATCACAAAAGTCTCGTGAAATCACATCAGAAACGAATTTCTGAATCACATCAATCTCTGATATCAGTATGAGAATGTCACCTGACCTAAGTGACCTGACCTCTAACCTGGAGTTTGGCATATGATTTTCTCAGCTGAAGCAGATGAGCGTGTTACTAGACCTCTTCGGAATGTCTTTGCCAACGACAATGAGACCAATTATTATGTAAATAGGTTTTTAGACAAGCATAAGCCATTGTGTGTATGTGCACAATTAGGCATGCAGAATAAATTACCATGTACGACTGTACAGAGTGTGCAATGTAGGCCTATATAAATATACGATAGGGTCTACATTCACTCGTTTTATGCCGTCATATATAGGTTTTCATACGCAAATCATTCTAGACTGGTATAATAAACCATTATATATGCGACTATTTCTACATAGGCACAAAGGTGTATAGGCCTGTTAATTTCTATAATTATATAGGTATACAAAAGTGCCATAGGCTTGTACCCATGTAGATATAGTCGCATACGTTTATTCCTTTGAAGTAGGCCTATACTTTCAAACATATGCCCCTACACGCACACGCATGTACACGCCTACATGCATGCAATCCACAGACCCACAGATTCGTACTAGTCACGAGTCTGTTGTGCATACCTGAGTCACAAACGCAAGGTAAATTGAGGCAAAGTAAGTTAGCGCAGGTGTGTATAATCTGGATGAAAGATTAATGTATGTATGTGTGTATGTATGATTGTATGTAGCCTACGTGCTTTTCTGTCTATAATATGTATTATGTATGTATTATATTCATTTATTATTAAAAACATGATGCTTACAACGCGCAAAGCTGTCGAGAGCTAGGGGCCTAACGTTGTTAGGGTTTATATAATTGGATTTGACCGAGACATAAAGACACCTGTTATCTACAGCAGCATGAGTTGGATTCGAACCTGCAACTCGACGGCTGCAAGGCATTACATACCACCATTAGGTCCATCACGCCCCACAAAGTTCCTCCGAATACTTATGTGTTTGTGTTCTGCCGTGAATTACAGAAGCGTTTTGTGGACGGAACCGAAAAGAAGGAAGGATTGACTTTAATCTGAAGTAGGCTTATCAGGTAACTTGCAATTGACAGCAATTTGAGGAAATAATTTTAATAACAATAACACAGGTAGTGATATTTTTTATTGTTCATGTTAATGAAAGTGATAAAGGAAATGAAAAGTTTGATTAGGTTTATCCAACTCAGATATTTTTCCTTCGGAAAAATTAAGTCCAGCTAGAAATCAGATGCGAGCCTATTTTTGAGAAAAGAGAAACAATAATTATAAAGTAACAATAGGTCATCGGAAGGACGAAGAGCATATTCTATTCTATTCGTAGACTTAGAAAGAGCTTCTTTCAGCACAACCTAATGAGAGGCGCTCCCAGTGCGTTGAACCCTAGCAGTCAATAACACTAACGACCATCATTTTTCACACTTATTAGCATCGCGAAATGTACATGTAACTCTCTGCTTCTAAGAAACCTTGCTTAAGCTACTAGATTAGAAATCTAACATAGCAATAAGCTGTCTGAAAACTGTATTCACGCGAAAATCAATGAATGAATTGTATATCTTCACTGAGAACGAGGAATTAGAAGTATAGTTGGGTTACTTAATTTCGGTGCCCTATGCTGACCCCGAGGGGTGTGCAATAGCGGGTCCCGGATGCGATGAAATCATTGGTGCCGTATCCTGGCCTGCAGTGCACGCCCCAGAGGGTGCCAACTGCACTTCCGGTTGAATTGGAAGACGACGAATTTGTGACGATCACACAGAAGAGAATCAAAATGATGTGGTGACGATAACAAAATGATGAAGCTGATAATCACTTGTACTAAGATAAATCATTATTATTGCAATGATTATAATTGATACATATAATGACTGAATGAACTAATGATGAGGAATGATCATTTGTTGCTGCGTTAATGATAATGACAACGACGATGATGGTGATTTGATTACAATTATAAATCATTTTATATTGTGGCCTGTATTAATGATGGATGATGGCGCTGGTGATAATAACTATATGCGCATCGTTGAAATCGATGATGATACGCCTAATGAATAGCGTTCTCTATTCGGACATTTTTTGTTAAGTAAAGAACTTAGACCTCTATGATGTGATTGTATGGCGTGATCCATCATCCAGCTATGGATTATAGAGAGCGGAGGATCTCTGTTAATTGGGTGTCTGGTGTTCATGGTGCTTGTCCCAGTGGTCCGCGGTCGTCTCAATACAGCACGAATCCTGGGAGCAAGTGCCAGAATCCAGGCACGAGTCCACAAAGTGCTGTTATACGATATCTATTTATAGTGGAAGTGTTTCAAATCTAACGAACTATGAATAAAGGCGCCGACCCCTAATCTTAAAGCTTGAACCAATTGGAGCCTTAGGGATGATTTCTGCCATATTAGGCATCTCTGGCCTTAAAATTAATGTGTTTCCGATACTTAGTTTAGCCAAGATTCCCCTATAATAATTTTCAGAATGTACAGCACAAATTGAGACCGCAATTAAATCACAAGTTCTTAGGAAGTTACTGTCATTTTGATAGATTGTTGGAGGTGATTTAAAGAGGGCCTATAGGCAACTTGTAGTTAGTATGCGTAAGTAAACTCTCCAACTTGATTTGAATGGTGTTTGAAACTATTTCGCTATACGATTTCTCCCATTTTATTTAATTATGAAAACAGTATAAAAAGAATCAAAACATGAATTCAGTAATGGATTGAGTCAGTTGGCTACTGTCTAAAAGATGTTGCAGTTTTCTGACATTAATTATAATTCTCTGTCACACCTCCCCATGGATCTCGCACGTTGTGGGGGTAAGAGGTTGTATTTCCAACAGGAAAACTGGCAATTATTTTCTAAATTTCACCTTCTTGGGTTTTTACAAATTTAAAAATCTAATAATATACTAAAGATAATATTTTTACCCTATAGGCCTACTCTTCCTTGCGCTGTCCCACATGTCTGTCTTAGAATATACTAACTAATACACTAAAAATGCAAAAGGTCTTTTAAGATTTTACTCGTGATACACCCATGATCATTAAGACAAACCACAAAGCCTGGGAATTGCATCAAGTCAATATTATGTTCGTCGAAGTGTATTCTGCCACGCAGTCGGACTACGAGTGGTAATAAATAACGCCCTTCTGAAGAAGCCCCTTAGGCAAATGTAGGTTGCAGTTGAGTCGTCATACTGTTGGGTAAATGATCTACCTCAGCAAGACCGTAGACCTATGTCTAGAGGGTGCTATGAATTTTAAAAACTCACTCCCGAAATGAAACATTCCAAAAGTATATAATGCACAATAGTATGTGATCCGCTAACAGTCTACATCCAGCCTATTATTATCCTGTCCGATGCAATAGCTTCCATCTTATCCAGTGCCGTTTCAAGACCTTGGCACGCGCAGCAGGTACTTAGAGCCCTGCGAAACATGGGGTCTATATAGGGTGGCCCACCAAAAGCATTTATACATTGCGTCCACGTAATATTACTGAATAAAATTATAAGTTGCAAACAATTTAGCAAGTAAGCGCAATAATATATAGATGCAGGTTGAGTGAAATGAAGTTTCTATAAGGGGCTCAATTTGCTTGCAAATACTCTAATAGAATACGTTGTCTGCTGGGGTCACATCCTACGCCCTACATCCCGCTGGGGGAAGCTCACGACCCTAGTCGTGAATGGCAGATTAAGATTTTATTTTTCAATTGAAGGCCTACTACGCAGATCATTGTTGCATTAGCCGCTTTGTGCCCGGACAGGACAGTACGAGGGCAATAGGCACAAAGTGACAATTACAAAGTCAAGTCAAGTACATGCAGCCTATTCTTTGCGGTTGTCTGCATGCAATGTAATACTGTGTATCCGAGACTGATGGATTAAAGCAAAAATCGGTTTATATTTATGGTTAGGGTTTGTGCCCAACACTTTTTTTTAGTGATTCTGCTCTGATCGCTTTTTGTCAGACAAACACGGTTACGGCCTACTTATGTACTTCTAAATCGCAGATTTAGATAGGTCGTATACGTGGGGTTTTATGCCTCTGATTGTTTATTGTCTAACGCTAGAGTTCGTTGTGAGGTCGTAGGTTATACGTGCGTGACACTGTGTTTGACAACTTATAATGCGAGTCTTAGTAGGATTTAACACGTTGCCCATTACAGACAGCTGTAGTTGATCACAATAACTGTTTAGTGTCATCAATACATGCACTTATGTGAAAGACCTTGTAATGATTGTAGGCCCTTGTCCGAATATATTTATATATCTCATCTTGTGAATCAGTAAACGCGCGATGGAATTGTCGGTCATCTAACAACAGAAATCTTTAATGAACGTTAACTAAATGAACATGGCGATGGTTCGGACGCATATTACGAAAGTACACAATATAATTGGCAATGGGGCCTCTAGCAGCCAATCAAACGCAGTCATTCCTTCTATAGTCCTCGATGCCTATTGAATATTCATGTTACTGTCTCTATCAAGACCACAGACTACGTAAATGTGGGTTCATTTTAGATTTCTCTACTTGAATTTATTTCGTGTACAAATATACGATTAAAATACAACTAAAATTCGAAGTGGGATTGACGATAAAAACATTATTACGACTGGAATCTGGGAGTACGATGAAAATCTAATTTAAATTTGAAGCGGGATTACGATAGCACGTTGCAACACATACTATTACATAGGCTAGGTCTAGGCCTATTATACCCACTTTTGCTTGCGCGTAATTAGGTAGCCTAATTATTATCAATTGGACAAGAACTTGAATAAGTGATGAAAATATTGGGATTAAAACAGAATTGGTATGGGGAACGAAGTTGATGATGAAACTAAAAGTGAGATGAAGGATGAAAATATGAAAGCCTATATGAAAGTTTATTAACTCGGTAATCCTAGTTTTAACACGGGTATTTTCATCCCTCATCCCACTTCCTGTTTTAATATTCAGTTTGATCTTTCATCCCACTTCTTGTTTTAATATTCATTTTGATCTTTCATCCCACTTCTTGTTTTAATATTCATTTAATCCTTTTAATATTCATTTAATCCTTAATTAATAATATTAATAATATTGAAGCTAGAGTTTGCCAGGCCTCGGATGAAAAGGAAATTTAATCTCGAAGCGGGATAAACAGTAAGAAATAGTTATCATATAAACTGGGAGCTGAATATACGAAGAAAATCTAACTGAAATTCGAAGTGGGGAAACTGTTTATTTACCAACATTGAATCAGAACGCATATTAATAATAAATATTCATTTATGCATCGAGGCTATTGAAGAAATTGCTACGTTTGATTGGCTGCTAGTGGCCCCATTCCCAATTGTCATGTGTACTTTCGTAATATGCGGTTCGGACATGTTGAGAGAATGTCAGTTGACAGAATCCCGCATAATGCACTGCATGTAAGATTCGAAGAAAAGCTAAACAGAGGCAGACCAAGACTACGCTGAATAGACAATATAACAGATGACACAACATCACTTGAACGGACACTAAGAGGGGCGATTGATTTGCCGTAGGACAGCTAGTGGAGATAATTTATTCGTACTCATACAATACACTAATGTAAAGTAATTATTGTCAGAGTGATTGTCATCGATGATGCCAGCGATGTCGCGTCTATATAAATTTCTCGTAGTCGTCGTCATCATGATTACCGTTATAATATTTTTGATTACATTACTGATCGGATCATGCAATGTATTGTTTTATGCAGCGTAATGTCACATATTGCTCGTCCCTCAATGCTTGGTGAAGTGGCGCAACAGCTTCAAAGGTAGCTCGGTCGTGTTCAAGGGTATGCGTCAACGCATCAGTCCCTCAGGCGCCTTGCCCCTTTCAGTCAATGTCAGAAATCGTCTTGTGTCAGTGCATCGATTGAACGGAAAGCACGAGTCACAGGCATTGAAACAGAGCGAAATGGCAAGAGAGAAAGACAGAGAAAGAGAGAAACAGAGAAGGAGTCAGAGAAATAGAGAGTGAGAGGAAAGGGAGAAAGCGAGACAGAGAAAGAGGGATTGAGAGAAGAGGGAGAAAGCAAGAGAGACAGAGACAGAGAGACAGAAACAGAGAAAGACAGAGACAGGGAAAAGCGAGAGACAGAAAAGAGAGCAACAGCAACACATAAGAGAAAGAGAAAGAAAGAGATAACAAGTAGAAGAGACAGAGAAAGAGAGGAAGAGCCAGAGAAAGAGAGGAAGAAACAGAGAAAGAGAGGAAGAGATAGAGACAGAGAGGAAGAGACAGAGAAAGAGAGGCAGAGATAGAGCAAGAGAGGAAGAGACAGAGAAAGGGAGGAAGAGACAGGGAAATGTCTTGAAATGTAATGCTATGCTATGATTACGTTATCTACCGTGCTGCATCATACAGTTCGATGTGCTTATAGACAGCATTCAATTGAATATTTAATTTTAATTCAATTTTGTAGTGTGCAATGCTGTGCCGTTGTGTCTTGCTACGGAGGCGTTATAAGCCAATGCTTTCAGTAGGCCCTAGTTATAGGATTAAGGCGATTATGCAGGGTTGAACCATGTGTTGAGGTTCCTAAGAACTTGTGAATGGCGTTTGCGTTGACAAAGGTTGCCGTTAATGTGAACAAATTGAAAATTTGTCTGGATTAGCCGACGTTTTGTGGTCTTGTGAAAAAACACCGAAAGCCAACGATTGTCTGAGTTCGTTGAACCATGACGAAGTCCTCAACAACCGTTCAAATTTGACGACGCCTAACTTTTACGTCCTTTTACGTCCCGAGAGTCTGTCTGTATAGCTCTGTGCTCACTCTTCGTTTCATGATGGAGGGAGGGAGAAAGGGACGGCTGTGTGGCGCCGTCAAATCTCGGGGTTGACAAGAGATCAAAGCGGAATGGAAGTTGGAATTGTATCGACTAACTGATTAGTGACAGCTACAGGCGAATGCATCTTTCGAAATTGTAATTTTTCGTTTGTTTACTATTGTAAATAGTAATAATAATGAGGCAGTCCGGGTGGCTGTTGGCCTTCGTCTGGGTCTGTCCTTGTGTGCCCCTCATCGGTGCCCTTGCGGCGATTTGGTTGG
>JAQFXW010005358.1:0-10453 GCA_034693945.1 Dendrobaena attemsi
ATACGCATTAATCCTATTTTGACATAAAACTAATTCAAATGTTTGAAAATTACTATTAAATTCTACTAAAAAAATAAAAAATAAATTAGAAATAAAATTTAAAAAAATAAATATGTGACGTCACACATGGCCTGACCCCCCTCCCCCTGTCGCAAACTGTCACACTTTCTTACACCCCCTCCCCCCTGGAGCGTGACGTACTTCATGGACGGCCCCTTACATATCTGTGAATCATGAATTATGTCAAATATTAAATCATGTTCTACTTATGTGATCTACTGGTTCAGAATTGATGGACTTTTTTTAAATATCAGTAAACCTAATTTTATCTTATTTATATCTTACAGAATACTTAGCCCCAATTGATATGTATGTTGGTTTTATTGGTTTGTAACAGGAACACATAATAATATAATAATAACATAATAACAATATTGAATTGAATATTTTAGAATATTGCAATTCAGATTTACAATGTTTTACATATGTTTACTTTCTCGTTTTCCAGGGGGGATTGGAAGCTTCTGGTCTGATGCAAAGCAGCACAACAAGTCTAGAACATTCAGCTGACTGGCACAGTCCCGAATGGCGGCATCACAGAAAGCATATTTTTATATTAAGTTGTGCGGGAAAACCTATTTATACAAGGTACGTGCCAAGTGTATTTGTTGTAATAGCAATGAATGAGTTATGCATAGTCAGTAATCTAATAAGAATCTGTAAAAATTGTTGCTTATATAGCTATCAGTCTGATGGAAAATTCTGTCTTAACACGTTGGCCGTGAGGTCATTTATTTTTCTTGTGAGAGTCCTATGAAACATTCAAATCACCCCAACCCGGTTCGAAAGTGACACCTGAGGGTTTATTCACTTTGTCTCTACAGACCGTCTTCGCCCTGTATTGAAATCGGGTGATCAAAGACTGTGCAGAAGCAACTCAAGTGCAAATGAGACGCCCTGTCCAAGAGCATCGACAGACAAAGGTCGGAGTTGAAATATGAGATAGGCTATTACGTCTCCATTGTAGGATTGTTAGCCATCGAGGCTATAGCCACTGTCAAGAGATGTCGCTTCTATGCAACTAGCTGTAATCCGTAAAACATTACGGGCAGTTTTAACCAATGACCACAATTTGAAGAATACACCTCCTTACTTACTACTTACTCGAAATGCGATCTAGTTCATAATATAAAGATACTTACCCTATCCCGTGCAAATTGACCTAATTTAATTACCCTATCCCGTGCAACTGAAGCAATAAATCTTGCATTCGGAGTTTCGTTTCGAGTTTTAAAGTTTAGATAAAAATGGAAAATAGGACTGACCAACCCCTCTACTGGGTATATTTATTGCAACTAATATGGCCAAATCAACATTTTAATGCGTTATACAATTTAAATTGCGGTCGCCAGTAATGGCCAGGTGTAATTGAAATTGTATTCTGCTCCGTGAGCTGAGTGCGGGCGAAATCTGCTCGACTTCACCGAGACCGTTATGGCCGGTCGACCGACCGAATTACCATATAAGCAAATTATATATGTTGATATGTTGGTGACACCCAGGCTTATGTTCACGGCTCTGCTGGGGTAGCTAGGTTACTTATTCAGAAGATCTTGGATGCTATATCTGTTCTCAACATGTCGATGTCTTCCAACCGCCTTTGCTTGAACTGCTCCAAGACCCAGTTCATCTGGCTTGGTGGCCGAGTACAGCTTTCTGGGCTTGATCTCTCTTCCTTATACAAGCTCTTTCCTGACATTACTTTTTCTTGCACTGTCAGGGATCTGGGGGTTGTTCTAGATCAAGAGCTTACATAGTCTGCTCATGTAAATCTTGTTTCCGTTCTTGCTTTTATCATCTTTGCCGACTCTGCACCATCTGCCGGTCACTCTCCTCTCATGTCTTGCTGACCCTCACCCATGCTCTCATTTGCACTAGAATTCACCTTGGAAATGCCATTTTTTTTCTGGATTGTCAATGGCCAATCTGCCTAAGCTTTGATCTGTTTTGAATGGTGCTGCCCGTCTAATTGGAGGCATTCCTAAATTTAGCAGTATGTCATCCGTCTCTAGGGATACTTTGCACTGGCATCGTGTCCAACAGCGCATCCACTTCAAGATCCTTTCTGTTATGCGAAATGGTATTGCTGGTTCAGCTCCTTGCTATCTCATGGTTCTCTGCATCCCGGTCTCTTCCCTGCCTGGTTGCAGGTCTTTGCGATCTGTCTCTCATAACCTTTTACTTGTTCCTCTCGTGCGATCTGCCACGGCTCAAACTCTAAGCTTTGCCTATGTTGGACCTTCAGCCTGGAATCGTCTTCCTCATGACTTTAGGCTAGAACTTCTTTCCCTCTCTCCCTCTGCATTTCGCCGGCATCTGAAGACTATGCTGTTTGTTAGTGTTTTGAGCTGACTGGGTGTCCGGAATAATGTCTCTTTGAGGCACTTCTTTTTTGTAATCTTTCTGGTGCTAGTTTGTAAAATAGGCACTATAAGTAGTACACTTGGTAGTCTGCTCGTACTGCTGAAATGCCAGTAAGGTATCTGGTAAGGCATCAGATTTGGTAAGATATTGAGTTATTGACTACATTTTGGAAACAAGAAACAGGTATGTTACAAACTTTGTACTGTTAGATGCAGCACCGATTACCGTAAATAATACTTGATTTGATCGAACCAAAATGAGCAGTCATTGGTATGAAGCGTTTGTGACTTTGTTTTGTATGTGCAAAGGCATGGTGATGAGGATCGTCAGGCGTCATTGATGGGAACGATGCTCGCGCTGTCCCAGTTTCTGCAACACAGCCAGGAGAGGATGGATTCCATCCGGTGCATATGTTCTGCCGATCGCAAGTTTGTCTTCCTCACTCGCGACCACATGGTTCTCGTCGCAGTCGCTCGATCGCACGAATCCATTCCCAGTCTTCTGCTCCAGTTGACCTACGTTTATAACCAGATCATCAGCATTCTCACCTACAACCGACTGGCGTCCATATTCAAAAGACACATGAACTTTGACCTACGGAGACTGCTGTCCGGAGCAGAGAAATTCATTAGCAGTCTGCTCGACCTGATGGATTACGACCCATGCTTTATTCTCAGTGCTGTCCGGTGTCTGCCACTTGATAGTTCATCCAGGGAGGCCGTTAGTCAAACGATAGCTCAGAACATCAAGGTTAAGGTAAGTAAGACGGAATTTACTTGGCAGCATTGTTAAATAATTTTCTTCAATTTCCTTTTTCGTATAATTAAAAATTGAAGAAGGTATGAAATCATGTCTCGCTTCTAGTATTTGAGGTGATAACGTATTCATGCTGAATGTACTCATCTCATACTTCATTTGCATTTTGGAAATTATGTCGTTACTGACATTTGGAAATTATAGAGTTTTTTCATTCTGAGTTTTTCCATTTTATTGTGTATCAGGATTTATATGGGTACAAGGCTGTAGAATCATAGATACTATATAGAGGGGTGTTTTGGGTGTTTAAACACCCCTACTAAAATTGGTGTTCAGTGAACAGGCTTACATCGAACCTATAATTTACAAGCCTAATATATAAGCCTAAGTTTTTTAACACACAGCGAAAGAGGTCTCATAATAATCTTAAAGTATGCTATTCTAAGCCAGGTCAGTTTGCCCAAAACTGTAGTTAATTTCACGTTGATTTGTTTAAGGACAAACAAACCACCCCCACCCCAACCAGATTCTTGGCCACGGCCTTGTCTGAGTTTTAGCTGCATCTGTTGCTTTGTGGGCAACCCATTTGGGAACATTCCAATTCTTTGTCTTATTTATAGGTGCTATATGTTTTTATCTCCTTCTTTATGTTATTGTGTATTGAATGTGTCTCTCAAATAAATGGAATTGAATAAGGAAGAGCGTTATCTATGTTCTGAATTAATTGCGTGAATCAATTCAAATGCTGAACCTTGGTAGGCAGCAACACAGAGATCAAAATGATATCTGTTATAAAGTTCAACATATGAGTTCTAGTAATCTGGCTTTGTTTAGATATATTCATGATTGTGTTTCAGGATCTTGTATTTGCCTTACTGATCACAGAAGGTCAGCTTATCGCTCTTGTTCATATGAAAAAATATCTTCTCCATCCTGTCGACCTCCACATGATCTTCAACTTGGTCACGACCTCCGACGCTTTCAAACATGCGGAGTCGTGGTCTCCCGTTTGCTTGCCTAAGTTTGATCCCAGGTGAACCTTATATTAATTGTTTCTCATTTGTGCACTGTATTAAAATTCTACGTTTAAGTCAGTTGTAAAGTACGTTTTTAGATGTTATCATTACTTGTTAATCATTGACTATGTTGATCAGGTTAATACAATATTTTACAAATGAAAAACTTTCTGTTCTGTCGTAATACATTGCTTCCCTCAGTCTTTTGAATGGGGATGTGGTAAAATGAGGTGCTTTGATGTGTCAACATCAATTTAGAATCAGAGCTGTGGTCGGGAATTCCTCTGAACTATGAAAGGTGCTATGCAAAATCCTTAATATAATATAGTACAATTATCTTGAAGGGTATGAATCCAATCAACAGGGAGCGTTAGCGGGCTTACTGTTGCTATTGCAAGTTATGTTGGGTACTGGGTAGCCAGTTGTTTTTTCATCTATAGATACAATTGAAACTGATGGAAACTTGTGTCTTACGTGAAAGGATTTCCCAAGTACTAATTCGTTATTGATTGATAAATTTGTTACGATTCATAATGAATTAAAGACAATAAATACAGAAACCTATAAAATGTGACACTAGCAGTGTCTATAATCTATATTGACAGAAATATGTTAAGTTAAAATGAAAATATGACTCCAGTCGTAATCATGATTGTATGTTTCCAGAAGAAGCAATTAGCTCCAGTTTCATCCCTGACATATTAACCATACAATATGCATAGTGGATATTCCCTCATTAGGCGATGGTTCTGTGAATAAATTATTTAGCGTACCTAAGTCTATATTTGTTGTGCTTAAAATAATAACCAAAATAAATAATAACCAAAATAACTGACTCTGGTTGGTCGAGGGAAGCTGTAAATGATGCTCTGCTATTGCATATTGAGCTCTCTGTTTAATCCAGCTCTGCCTAGCACAGACTGGAGTCATATTTTTGTTTGGTTCCAACCTTTTTAATGGTTCCCTGGCTTCCATGCTGACAGGTTAAGTCACAGTAATAATATATACCAGCTTGCTACCAATTTCAGGGCTTACCTACATGCACACATCTCCTACCTTGACGAGACATGTCAGATATGCCTCGTCATGCTGTCCGTGGATAAGGATATGTTCTACACGCTCTCAGATTGCAAAAACAAAATACAAGAAGTATGTATGACGTTGAACTCGGCTTGTTTGCTTATTGTTGCAGTTGTTTCGGGTCGTTCCAGTCCAGATAAATTAATATGGTTGTAATAAACATTAAACCATTCAATACAGGGACTGTTCAATGTCAAAGTGCTCAATGTTCATCTTTCCATGTTTGTTAAAATAATGTTTGTTAAAATAATAACTGAAATGTTGTCTTTGGCACAAGAAATTAATTAGAAGCTAGAAATGTTATTCTTCTATTAACATTACTATTGAATTGCAACAAGTCGAAGGTCAATACGCATTCTGTTTTTTGGTACATTATAAGGAATTTCAAGTAATTGTTGCTCACTGCTCAGTCATGTGAATGGATGTTTAAATGAATTTGTTCATATCCTTTGTTTGTGACAGTTCAACATGTGAGCATTTCAGACATTCATACTACTAAAGTCTATTTTGGATTATTTCTGTTGATCTACAATGGTATGGATTACTGAGTAGCGACATCGCATCGAACGTAACATGGCTATTATTTTGCCAATTTCTTCGTTCTTCTGTAGAGACTTGAGCGGCATGGATACATAGAAATAATACACGAAGCACTGAAGAGGAAATCATTCAAAGTGAGCGATGTTGGCATTCCCGGCATACTGCACTTCCTGTACAAAGCTAAGAATTTGGGCCAGTTCACCGAGCCAGAATACGACACGCCATATTCATCAGCGGAAGAGAGAGATCGACTCTTCACTTTGTATCAGTGCATCTACAGCCGTATGCACAGCCAACTGCGACCGCTGAAGATTCTCTTCCACGTCGGAAAATATGAATCGATTCTTGGATGGGTGTGTGTTTCATGATTGTATTGTATTGTTGTCGACTATTTATATAGTGCCTTGTACAGTAAGAACTGTTCATAGCACTCCCGAGTACAGTACTGATGCTCAGAGTTAACTTGCCGAAGCGCCTCATTTACTACATCGCCTCCATCTTAGGAAGGTTGAGCTTACATATGGGAGGCTACAGAAATTTATTTTAGATTATATTCTTTGTTCCAGTGTCTTATGCACTACACAACCTTTCCGTCTCTAGTCTCTACAGATCAATTGAAAGTGAAGGACTTGCACAAGATTTGTACGCAGTGGAATGAGGCAGATTACAACCTGCCAAACATACCACTATTCCGCCACTCTCCAGTCTCCACATGATAATGTAGAGTATTAATAAAGTGGTCATGTAGAAAGTAAGTTGCAAACATTTACATGCTTTGTATCATCCATGCTTGTTTTCCTGACATTTTCATGAAACAGATGCCTGCACTCCAGCAGCAAAAAAAGCATAGATTGGCCTATTCTGTTGATCTTGTTACACTATGGAAATTTTCAGATGAATGAGTGAGATGATTCACCGAACCTAGCTGGTCTGTTTTATTTTCTATATTCAGTTTCTTGACTGGCTGGGCTTTACATGACCGACTCTTTCCTGATAGCCAGAGAAATAATACTAGACATAATGTTAGTTTATAAACGATTGTTTGATTTCACGTGCAGGTTACTTCTGGATTCGAGATGTATGCGACGTTTAGTCCACTGACTTCCAAACCTGCTGCGATTGCTGGAATCAACAAACTGCTTCGGTGGATCAAAAGAGAAGAAGACCGTTTATTTATTATGAATTCTCATACCCTGTAAGAGTGCCTCATTAGTAGTTTTTACTGCAGTTCAATGTTACAGTGGATCGAGATGAACAAGATATGACATCAGGTTCTACTGGATGGCTGTAAGGTAAATCTCCAAAACTTCTAAGTGCAACACAAAAGCCGTGTCAGAGAGACGAGCTAATTCTCTGGAAACATTCAGTACATGTGTACCATTTGCTTGATAATTATCCCTTCTGAATTAGAAGTCCTAATGATGACAGCACCACACAGAAATGCCAAAAAGTCAATGATACAGGACTGTGGTAGGCATTCATGCACTTGTGTGCATGAACTAGAGTATGATTGCATGAGGAGAAGCCGAGTAATGAATAGTCCGAATTTGTCTCAGATGATTGAAACATAAATGGGAGATGTGGTTAACATGAGGAGAAAGATGGGTCCAGAGTAATACCAAGGGCCCAGGTCATGGACCTTGTTAGAATTGGTCATGGCCATCAAGCCAAGTGAATTGAGTCGTTGTCAGAGTTTAGGAAAAGGCAGTTAGAGGACATCCAAAGATCCAGTATAAAAGTAGTAATTAGAATTCTATCAACCAGAAGAGCTGCAAGAAGCTACAATATCATTAGGCTGCAACTGAGCCACATAAAATTATTGTGTTGCCAAATGGCCCTTTAACTTGTATGCTCGTCAACAGTTTGATTCAGACTGTTGCATGGTATCGATATAGGTGACGATCTGGTATAAGCAGGTTCGATTAAGCAGAATTACATTTGTATGTTTTTGGATTGGTTATGGCCAGGACTTTAGCTGTTATTCGATATAATAGGTAAATAGGAAGTTTGAAATACCAAAGTTCTACAATGCTAAGTTTTGCTGTAATTATGGTCTTATTTCTTACAAGTAACATTTTTTTATGTGTGCAAGCTTGCCAGGATTGTTCTTGTGCAGGGTTTGTGAGATAACTGAGACATGTGTCATGTCAGATTTACAATTTATGTTATGGTGATCATGTGTCATTTGCTTGAAGTTTCTTACAGCTAGTCATTTTTTATTCGAAGCATCAATTTTTGTATATAAAGCATATTCTTTAATTATTGTAAAAGGTCTGTGAAGCATATAATAAATATTATTTTCGTAATCAAAGTTCTAAGTAATCTGGGTGGTTTCAACAAATACATTAATACTGATTCAAATTATATTGACCTTAAATATGAATTTCCTTGCATTACATTCTTTGGATCCTAAAATTGCAAACAAAATTACCTAAAATTGTAATTTCCACCAATTAACTGCTCAGTTCGCCATGGCTATGACCGGAGCTAAGTTGCTTTACAATCATTTACAAACAGTTTTGAATGCTTATGAGTATGGTGAATTGAAGCATATTCATATGGACTGATGCTGTGATGAATTAATTTTTTTTACTCTATAGCGGCCCGTTATCCATAGCATTACCGGAACCAGGGGCGTAACTTTGGTCTGAAAAGTGGGGGGTACAAATTTATTCTCCGAAATAACTTTGATCTAAAAAGTGGGGGGTACAATGTATTCTCCAAATTTACTTTTGCATAAAAGTTGGGTATAATAAAATTGCTTCTTTTTTGGCATATTCTACATCAGAAAGCTCCAAAAATACAATTAAACAATATGGAATGACATTTTGTTATCTTTTGTTTGAAAAAGTGGGGGGTACATGTACCCCTTGTACCCCCCACAAATTACGCCTATGACCGGAACCCAGGGTTCAAGTGGTTCAATTGAAAAACTGATTAAAGTGAAAATTTGCACAACACAGTAATTTTCATAATGATAATAATTCATATAACTGATTCACATAACACATGACTTAAAATTATTACCCCAATGGGAAGTATTGTTGTAGGACACCATAATGAAATTGAAAATTAAAATATTTTGAGAAACTCTGTTTACGAACATACAGCTTCATAACTCAATACTAAGGAATGTAAATATATTTATTGTAATTTGCCTTCTAAACTTGTTTCTCACCGTTTAAATTTTTTTACTTTTAAACTTTGTGAGGATGTATGTGAGTGAGGTAACACTTGTGCCGAGGGAAATGCAGTGCACGTTTTTACAATTTCTTCATTTTCATTATTGAATTGTGAATTATTGCCTTGCATTATTGTTGTGCAAGGTGCTTTTCTGTTTTTGTAGTTGATGCGCTGTTGGCATGCACGGTGAAGTCAAGTAATGCCAAAACTTGTATTTGGATATACTATGACCGTTCAATGACCAAACAATTTGGTGTTGACCCAGCTTCCAGTTTTAATAAGGACTAACTAAGGTTGCCGTAATGTCTTATGCCACTCTTTATAATGCCAACCTCTTTCAACATGACAACTTCAACAGCTAGTTTCCATTAGAGTGGTATGTATTGTTATTGAGTTTATAAGGGACACTGAAACGTCAGGATATTCATTTAAAAGATTTCGTAGGCAGCCGAAAGTTTACTCGTGAACTAGAATAAGGAAATCTTATTTGGTCATCTTCACAATTCACATAGTCTGCTTCTTTTCAAATGGTCCTTCACTTTAAAATCGTTTGCGCTCTTTTGACTGATGAAACCTGTCATTTTCTTTTTTCATTAGAATCCGGCACTATCATGTCAATATGTCTGCTTGATGGTTCTTTCTACTGCTGTTGCTCATTTCCATCGTGTTGAAATGTATACGCTTCTGTCAAGTAACTAATATAGATAACTTGAGATCGGTCACATGACTATGATGCTCAGTGACATTCTGATAACCATTAATGCGTGCGGACATCAGTGTATGCACAATTGTACATGTATATGCCCAATATGTGTCTATCTATGTTTGCATGTATGTACCTATGTATTTATATTTGTGCACATATGGACATGCATGTTGCATATGTTTATTTCGGTGTATATGTGCCTCTGTGGGCGCATAGATATTATTATACATTAGGGTCACATATAATATGTTTACCAGAATGGCGGTTCTCAACCTTTTGAGACTCAACTACTTATACGTTTTTTTGTCTCAGTCACAGACGACCACTGAAATTTGTTATAATATAATTTATTTTCAAATCTTGCATTCTTCGTTCCAGTGTCTTATTTCGTAACTTTCAGTTTTAAGTATTTTATTTCTTTACGAATAGTTTGTACTGTAACCACTGAAATGAGAACAATAATTTTAAATTGGCAAAAGTTGCCTGTTTTACGTTTTTAAGTTAAAAGAAAATTAAGGCCTTGTTGTGGAACCACCAGGTGGATGGCTGCAAACCACATTTTGAGGAGAACCGCTGTACTAGGGTATATGTACTTTGTATATGTTTGCCTGTTTGTGAAATGTTTCTATGTTATTTCTTTAGAGTGATCCTTGTCAGCGGGCTTAGGCCCTTTAACACTTTGACTGTTAGGAACGAGATATCTCGTCATAAATTAGGTGTACCTGGACGCGAGGATGACGAGATATCT
>JAQFXW010005359.1:0-10452 GCA_034693945.1 Dendrobaena attemsi
TCGACGTAACCTAAAGTAGATGAGAATTATAACATAATCTCAATTACCAATCTTAATTACCAGAAATAATATGGACTGTTTCACTAAACATGCAGCTTCCACTCTGCTATTATCAATCTAACAGAAAGAAGAAACTCTTACTGGGCTGCTATATAGAAATGCACACAATGTCTGAGATACAAGCTCTAGATGATCACCTATTATAGTATATAGGAAAGAATAACAATTAAAATAATAACAATGCTCGTTTCTATACAATAGAAAATACAATTAGTTCAGAAGCGCTCGTATGATAGAACATTAATGGTGTAGAGTACTTGTACTGCACAGCAACTGTAAGAAAAAGACTTAACACTTGAACGCGTAGTACGTGTTAACACGTACTTCATTTTGCATATGTACACGCGTGGTACGTGTAAAGACGTACCGCGGTTTATCCAATAGTCAGAGCATCTTCAGCGTCCTGTCAATAAATTTCGCCACGTGTAGGTTACTACTATAGTTTATATAGTCAATAAATAAAAAATTATAATAAAACTTTGCATTGCACTCTACTAAAAACTGTATCCAGTGACATGTTTGCGTTACAGCAATTATGTTACATTACAAGATATGTACCGACCTTGTAAGTATTAGTCCTGAGAACACCAGGTAGACCAACATCCAGCCAGGACCCTGCATGATAAATTCCATTGTCTTACATAAAAATTCCATTGTCTTACATGAAAAATTCCATTGTCTTACAAAAAAATTCCATTGTCTTACATAAAAAAATTCCATTGTCTTACATACAAAATTCCATTGTCTTACATAAAAATTCCATTGTCTTTTGAACATAAAGATAAGTTTAACTACAAAAGCATATAGTATTCTGGCAGAGCTTCAGTATTCGTATGATGGACAAGATGATCGGCAAGACCAGTAAATTACAGTAAGACATGATCTGACAAATTAAAGATTTCATTTTAATTCTTCAACTATTAAAGGCATACCTGGATACCAATTGCTCCTGTAAGTTTTGCTGAATAAATACAAATATCCAGAAGTGGCTGCAATAGAAAACAAAAGCAACACAAGTAGTTGTAGCTGTAAGCTTCAATTTATAAAAGCGCCTCCTAGAGAAACCTCAACAGAGGCACTTTCGACCCAGTCAACCGTAAACACTAACAAACAGCTTAGTCTTGAGTAAATAATTATAAGTCCAGCTATTTTTTATTCTACTACTTGTGTTACAAACTATTAAGCATGCTTCCTCTTCAGTAATTCTGCTTTGCATATAAAAACGCGATGAATAACAAGCAAATGATCAACTTTATGCAATAATGCCACTGGGAAAAGTTGTGTTATAATTCAATGTGTTCCAATTTAAAAAAAGAAAATTATACATATATTTGTACACAAAAAGAGTCAATTAGCAAGACAGAGAATAATGTAAATCAAATAATGAATAATTACATAGCAGAACAGTAAAGAATCTAATTAATCTGTAACCATAACTACAAAACTAATGATCAATAATAATGATAAATTTAATCAATAACGATACCTGACCTCAAGCACCTGTTATACAAGAACGATTAAAATTTTAATAATAAAAAATCATTTGCATGACATTAAGGATAACAATCTTTAGCAAACTTAACGGTGATACTTATCATGAAGACAACTGACGGAAACAACTGGCAATGAATCCGACAGGGCAAGATTGACGAGTCCACCGAAAGATGGGAAATACCTTGCTCAGATTGGAGTACAGTTCGCCGATGCTGTTGGAGAATTTCTCAACATCCTGTGTTAGAATCTGGTCAGCGTTCGCAATACGACTGTCCAGGTTGGTCAGTTTGTAATAAGTGAAAGCCCTGAAATGTAAAAGAAGATTCAAGTGTATTTTAGTTGGACAGCTAGCAACTTTATAAAGTTATTTAGGAAATTATGTTGAGCATAAAGTTGCCATCTGTGCAGATCATAAGTTTCATTTAATTTCCAGGTCAGGCTCATTTGGATAGTACACTAGGTCTGTAATAGAAAAGGTGGGTTAGGGAATATAATCCCGGAGCATTCTGTCAATCCCGGAATTAGATGTTAATTAATCCCGGAATCCCAGGAAACGAGTCTTTATGTAATTAAAAGTTATTCAAGACAGTACCACGAATGGACCATACGATATACTTAATACTCGAGCGTATCTTACTGCATAGAACACCTGTAGCTAAATGTGTGATTCAACCAATTATATATAATACATTAGGACCAAGAAACCACAAAAAGAGTCCTCATTGTCAGCATAAAGCTTGACGGAAGAGAAAGAAGAGATATAATACATATATAATATTATGACATGTATGAAGTGCATCTCTGCAAATACAAGTACGTATATAAAGCACAAGCAGCATGCATATATAATGACTTCATAAATGCGCTGAAAAACAGCCAGCCATCTGACATACTCAAAAAAGGTGTCTAAGAACACACAAGACGATTGCTGACCTTAGGTATCTGCTGTACAAATGGTGACTAAGACGCGTTCTGAATCGCAGCTTCAGTTCATCAAGACCGTACTGGAAACGAATTAACAATCACTTATCCACAAAACTGATAACAATGAAGCTAATATTAAAACAAAGAAGAATTCCGCAGAAGGCCATCACTGCTTGGCAGCAGCTGAAATTACTGCCACTCGCACCTAACAAAGGTAGTAACTTACATTGTTAAATAATGGATGCAGCCCGTAAACATCATTGTTATAAATACACGCATACAGTATACACACCACCGTAACACAGCTTTTTAGATCCAAATCAACTGTCACATTAGAGCGAAGGGCCTGACGGCTGTATTATACTAAAGTGGTAGGTTGCATTAGTCTGATACATTTACAGTTAGAATCAAAATGATTGAGTTCACCTTCAGCAAATTGTTAATCACCGACATCTGAAAAAGCAAATCAGAATGTATTTAGGAATTTCAGCAATTCAGACAATTGTATCCATAAAATTAACAGAGAAATATTTCATTTCAGTTACTAGTAATGGAAGTCTGTTTGTATGTTAGCAAAGTTAATTCGTCTCTTTTAGCTAAATTTATAGCTTCATAAATGATTTTTATTCCAATCTCTGTAAAATCACGACCATGCATAATTGCATATCTCACGTCTTTGCTGAATTCACCGACTGAACAACTAAATATAATACTTTTACTTACATTCAAGATGAATTAGATTAAAAGTAATATTTAGTAATTCCATAATAAATTATTTATGAGTTATTTCAACACTAATAACACTCTGCATTTCTAGTGTGCTCAGTAGTTGCACCGTTTGTTAAGCAATCACAAATAGATATTAGTACAACTGTTTTACGTACCACAGGCATAGCATAAAGAAACTTTGTCAGATGTTTTAGGAAGAGCTGCTTGTTGCGACTTATTATAGCACTGAATTCAAAATAGAAATACAAATCAGCCAATTACCACAACATTAGTAAGTACTCTGTAGCAGACAAAAACGGCCAAATATGTTCAGGGAGTCTAAATGACAACCGTAGGAACTCCGTTGTTACTAATCAAATTGTAACATCCCCCATTCGTTATCTAGTTCAGGGTCCCTAAAGCTGTTATAATCTACATGTATAATGAATATAAATAATTGTAATTTTAAATTGTTATTGGACATTTATTACTACTGACAAGTCAAACATCGGCATCACATTAAGAACAAACTAACAACTAGGTTTCTTTGAACTGGTTTATATATGACATTATACACACAAAAGAATCAAATTGGGCAGAGAACGTCCTTTTCCCTGCTAAGGCCGATTACTGGGATTTGTACAAATCCGGTAAGTTTTAGCATATTGAAACTTTAAAAATTATTGATCCTAAAGAGCAATCACTAACTACATAGAGCAACATTCTCGGCACGCCTAAAGACATTTCTGTTTCCTGTTTCTACGTAGTCGTTCCGAGCGCCTTTGTGAGTTACTTAAAAGGCGCTTTACAAATGCTTATATATATACATAGAGTCTGGCACAGATAGTGACTGAAAATAAAAAGACTACCACAAGTTACAATAAGAGAAACAAATACATAAATGATTCTTTTGTTCATTTATTACAAACATTTCATATAGGGCCTCTTCAATGTGTCTACTCAAAGGAGCTCCCAACCACAACAATCTTAAGGTGACAGACCAGCATACGTCTGTTGTTACGAACCGCTGATCGCCATTTACAGATGTTGGTGGACATTCAAAGATTAAAATCTTGGACTAGCCCGGATGGGACGAGGTGGCAAAGTGGATGCTCGGTGACTTGTGACCGAAGGGTTGCAGGTACAAATCCCACAAGAGCTGCTACGTAGCGACCTTAGACAAATTGCTTACCCATTATTGTCTGTGAGGAAGGCTATGGGAAACCACCTCACTCACCTCATCCCCAGGTGGCCTAAGCCATAGAACCTGCTTTGAGCCGAGAACTCATCATCATCAACGACAAACAGCAGCATGCATGAA
Source organism: Dendrobaena attemsi (assembly GCA_034693945.1). Taxonomy (NCBI): domain Eukaryota; kingdom Metazoa; phylum Annelida; class Clitellata; order Crassiclitellata; family Lumbricidae; genus Dendrobaena; species Dendrobaena attemsi. The sequence continues at coordinate 4,508 of JAQFXW010005359.1, forward strand.
TGAGGCAAGGCTGTACGAAAAGATCTCAAGAGCTGCAGCTTAAAGTAAGCTGGTGACAACAAACAACTGGCTTGATGCAGATTGCATACGTTCATTCATTCATTCAGTCAGTTTGAGTATGCCATCTATAGAGCACCCAAATCAGAAACCTATACACCCTGACCAACTACAGATCTGTCTAAACTAGGGATGAACAGTTAGTGGAACAAAGTCATAATGCTCCTAGACATCAGGCATATCCTAAGTGGAAGACTATTCCAGCTGGATGGGCATGCGACCGAGAAGCCAAGCTTCGTCTAGTGAAGGAAACCTAGTGGAGGAACTAGGAATCAAGAGTTCACCAATAGAGTTATCTAGAGTAAACAGGTTGTCGGCTGGCTAGTCATATCAGAGGCAGAGCAGCCGTGCTCACGTGGATAAGCCAAAAAGCATCGCCAGACCAAAGCAGCAATTCAAGACAGCTCTGTGGCTATGTAACTGGTGGTTCCTTCAACACCTCGCTGGGAATGACGGAGAGCACTGGCTCTCCACTTCTCCACTCTTCAGGATGGAAGGAGTCTTGGACTGAACAGACATGAGTTGAAACTGCAGCTAATGGGTTCAGAGATTGGAAGCCAGTGAAGAATGGAGAACCCTGTGAAGACGGGCAGTCCAGATGAGAAGCTGGAAGAATTAGGCGTTGAATCATCTGCATGGATTTTGGCAATTTGAGCCCAGAACAGATACTACTGGAAGAATTCTAGGCATTGAATCATCTGTATGGACAATGGTCCTTTGAGCTCAGAACAGGTACAAGGAGTTTCCAAGAGTCTACATAACAAGTGTGCAACCTTTACCTTCAGCACTATCTGAACTGCTACCTTTCAATCGAAGTTCCATTCTGGATCATCCAGAGGTCACAGTAAGTTCGCGAACTGAGAGCCAGTGCAACGAGGAGAATGTACCAAGCCTGTGCAGAGAAACAACAATAAAACTAATCAAGATCGCATTAATGATAGTGGGGGTCAGGTGCTGTGATTACAATCATTACCTTCCAAAGGCTCCTCTCAGACAACCACCGGTCCACCATCAACATAATATGTGTTGATGGTGGACCGGTGTATATATATGTAATATATCAAAATATTATTTTAACATACATGGAAATGCGGCAACTCAAAACCGCGGGCCTGGTGCTTCAGCACCCTCTTTAACGTGGGCTCACTCCTAATAAGGATTAATATTGCAATCAACCAACATATACTGTATATATATAGCTATTGGCTACTGGCTATATATATATATATATACTGACTCCTATAACTCAGGACTGTTTATCCCTGAACGTTATTGTTGATGCATCAATCATTGTCCACATGCTGAGCAGCACAGAAACATCGTCAATTTTCGTACATAATTACTTAAACGGCGACTTAAAAAGAGGAACCCTGCACTTCAATTAGGAAAGAGTTTTGCATCCTGAAGGCAGATTTGCTAATCTCCTATAGCTACATGTATACACGAAAAGCATACCTCAGGTGTAAACCATCCCGGCACAAGGATTTTTAGTATCTTGAGGATGTTTCTATCAAGTAAAGCACATACAAAACAAACAGTTATGTATCAAAATTCATTTACGAATATCAAACTTAACTTATCAGTACCCTGTTAGCATGTAACATATTTAGCCATATATCTGGTAACTGTGAACCAGTTATGATGTCCTTTCCAAAGCTTGAATACCAGACATGTAAAACCGATCATCTTGAAATGCATATACATATCGGCACTCTCTCAAGAGCTTTGCAGAAAATTAAAAATACGAATTCACTAGCAACTTTTTAAAATGCAAACAAGAAATAAAAACTTCCCGATCAACAAAATTGGTTTATGCTGTGTCAAGCTTCCATTCAGATGCGTTCATAAGCTCAGTTTTATACAATACCTTAATGGACCAATTAATCATAATTTCATCACACAAAATCTCATAAGTAAATAAAATAACAGAAAATAAGTTCACCTCAAGAACACCAAATCGACCGCCACTCTCTCTCTTCTGTCTTGCTTCTGAAAGAAATTTTGTTGACTCAGTAACCAGAAACCAAATGAGTGAATGAATTTACAGAATTGAGCGAGCGATTTCATCGAATAATTACTGAATGCGATATCAGTCACATAATCACTTGCAGTCAGTCAGTCAATAGCAAGTCAGTTGATCAGCCAGACAGTGAAATAACCAGTCAGTCAGTCAGTAAACTTTCAGTGCTGCTCCTATCTACTCATAAGTTCTTCCAGTCGCTCACTGGCAAAACAGAACAGTCAGCAAGTGCTGATAGGTGCTGATTAGGGCTAAACTGAACATTCCTAGCCACAAAATGCATGTCCGTGTTAAGCCCATCAAAACCTTTTTCATAAGAAGACACTCTAATGTCTGTCATTACATTGCGAGTGAATCATCCAGTCAATCATTACTCCTTCAAGTAAACAACTTTACTAGCTTTTGGATATCTACTCAACGTATCCAAATTCAAAGCAATACGAAATAATAGTAACGAAAACAGACCTGTTGAATGACAATCGGAATTTCCTCATGCACTCCAGACCTGGAACATCAAAATCATCATCATCATCGTTCCGAAGAGGTAGCAGTTAGTGGCCAATGCCTTCTCTCAGTGTGCTTAAGGCAATCAATCATACACTGAAAACCCAGCAGCAAGAATTTTCTCAACATGTGATGTTATATGGAGATCAGCTCTTATGGTCACCCAAGGATATTAATTTAATCGACTCTTTTAGCCTGACTTTTGGAACTATCAAAAGAATTGAACACAGGTCTGGCAACAATAATTTCACGGGTCTTAAAACTCATTCAGTCGAAGATTGATTGACGAAGGAACATGTTGATAATAAAAGGAAAGTGCGATACGGATGCAAATGTTTATTTCAAAGAAGAAGTTGAAATACATGCAAGAATTTGCAGGACATGCATCGAGTCTTCTAGTGTGCTTCATAAATGTGAACAATTACGACTGTGCCAGCTCACAGAATATATAGAATATGTGGTCAGATTGAGAGTTGGTTTCGCTTTTGTAGGCGCTATAGAAGTGTCTAGTTAGGCTATCCTTGCGATCGCCGGGTCAAGATCCAGACCAGTGTCATTAGATAGATAACAAATTGTAACTGGAAGTTAAATTGTAACTTCACAGAATTCATTCACCCTTTCTTAGCGGCAGCCAGTTTCCTTGTGATCGCCAGAGCCAGGGCCGTAGCAATTGCTGCGGCGGCGGAATTCCGAGGCGTTACTAACTGCGATAGTTTACTGAACACCGCCATGTTTAGATGTCGTGCACCAGAAAATCTAAGATAATATCGCCAATGAACAGCCTTTGGCATTACGCTGGTTCCCTAATGGTCTTGTCAACAGAAGTTCGTCAGCTGACTGCCTTTTTTATTAATTTTTATGAAATACATTATACTGTGGTTAAAATCCATGAAAGAAATCATCAACGAATGAATGTTCAATAAGAACTGTAATCATTGTTAATTTTTAGTTTTATAGACTGTAGGTCTAATTATAATTATAAATTGCAATTTATAGGCACCCGAATTCAATTGAACTCATCAGAGTCCATTCAGACTTCTCGGCAGTCTTGCTGTCAAGTTCTGAAATATAATCATATCCGCTTATTCAATTTACATTGACAGACCGCAACATGATTACAGACAGGTTATACTAAATACAGCCCGCATAGCACGACACGTAGGTCGGCTATTACAACGGGTTAATATTAGCACATTATTGTATATACTGTGATATTAGTCTGATATACGGATAGCCTAAGTGCTGGAACGCTTCTGATACGGCCAAACCAGAAGCGGGGTGGGCGATCTTATCTTCCAACTGACACGTCCGAGACAAACAACAGAAAGCATCTAATAATTTGGGTGCTAAAAGAGACTTAAAATAAGTTACTGCCCGATGTGGGGCTCGATCTCAGGTCAGGGCTTTCTTTTAGCGTGCAGTTGTACACAAATGTGCAATTGTAAGTGCATTTTGTGCATTTGTAAAAGCTGTTTTGTGCAGTTGAATAATAGTAAGAGAAAGGACAAAATTGTACTCCAATACTCCTTTTGGCATCAAATTATCAAAATGTCATTGGCTTCTGGGGCTCCATATTCCATTCAGAATAAAGTCTCGATCACCATTTTCAAAAGTCATGGGTATAATCTTCGCAATCCACCTTGCAACTCTGATCCTAGCTAGCTAGCTAGGCGACACGTCTCGATTTAAATTAACAGAGCAAGTATAGCTCTGCTCTGTGACATTTGTCCCCTCTGACCTTCTGGAGTCGAATTAGGTCTACCACAGGCTATCTTAATTTTGACTACCTCTTTCACTCTATTAGCGCTCATGAATTAGACTAATTAGCTATAGTGCCTTGCGTTAAACTTTACAGTGGCGTTTTAGAAATTTTGATATCACGATTAGGCCATAATTAGGCCTGCGATTAGGCAATTACATTGGTAGAACCGATTCATTCACATACAAAGATAAAGTATTTAAGGGATTTGTTGAACTCTTCTACTATCTCTAGAGGACAAGCATGTCAAGGACTGTGTAACATCCTTCAATATCTTCTTGAATGTGCTTATGCTCCACGAAGATTCAGCTGCTAATGGCACGGCACGATGGCAATGACAAATATTATTAGCGATGCCGCGAACCTAGATGACAAATTAAAATAGATTCATCACCTCTGTGATTGGCATTGTTGATTGCCATCTAACGATTGATGGATCCACGTTCCTGATGATAATAATGCAACACTTCAATATACTACATTTGACTTTCCAAAAATAGCATTGCATGACAAGTTTAATAGAAAGGTGTAGATTTTGTTTTAACCTTTGAAATAATGAGTAAATAATTATTATATTCCTTCAATTACTTGATGACGCTTCACAGCGCGTCCATCGTGGGTGGAATCTATAAGCTTAATCTGTGCCGCGAATTAAGATGGCGGCTGCGGCGGTCGATGACATCAGAGTAAATATTATAATAGTTTCTGTTCTGTCTTTCTTCTTAGAATAGACAGAATTACTAAATCCGACGACCGATTAAAACCCGACAAAGGACATCGATTTATTTCATCGTTAATATTTCGTGTGCTTTGTTGGGAGCGTGCCGAAGGCAATCGGTCGAAACTGCTGCGCGACAAGCACCGTCCTCGGCATGTAGAGTACTATTATTAGACGCCGTACTACATTGACGTAATTGGTTCGTCTGGAGGGAGGCCTAGCCGTAAATTACAGTCAGCTGTGAGATCCTTTACCGGATTTTCTTGCCGTCGTTTTATTTATGTAGAGCTAGTTCGTTTGGATGGATAGCTGATGCCGCCGCAACGTATATTTCCGTCTGCTGTTAAATTCTGTGCGTGCTTCAGGGCCATAATATTTGTTACGAGCGGCGCGTCTTGAAGGCCCAAATAGTTCATGCAACAATGACTTCGCACACGAAAGACTTTGTATGCTGTGGTGGAAGTACCAGTTTATGGTGAGCGAATTCTGTAACGTTTATTAAAAGCCAAATATTCGCAAGAAAATTCGAATCCGCTTACACCGTGGAGTTCTTTTATCGGTTTGTTGGGTAAGATGATGTGCGACGTGATGCCGACGATATCTGAGGATGGATCGAGCGACCGTGATTCGATCTACTCGGGTGACAACTCAAACTTTGAGCAGCTGATGGTGAACATGCTTGATGAGCGGGATAAGCTCATGGAGATGTTGCGTGAGACGCGGGAGAGTCTCGCGGAGATGCAGAAGAAACTGCAGGAGGTCGAGCGTGATAAGGACAGCTTCCAGAAACAACTGACATCTACTCAACCACAGGCAAGGAACATCTGACAATATCTATTCAATGATACCGACTTACCGTGGAAGCAGCACGTGCATGAATGTTAGAA
>JAQFXW010005360.1:0-10451 GCA_034693945.1 Dendrobaena attemsi
AAGCCGGGCTGCTTGGGGGGGGGGATAGAAGCCCCTGCTCTTTAACGGACGCTATATAAATTTCTGTGTTTGAAGAAGTGGCTTGATGTCTGAGAGTTTGATCGTACCAGCAGATGGCGTCTTGTGTGTGACCTTTGACCTGCCACTGGTGCTAAATATAGTTTCAGAGGTACTGGGCTGTGAACCAGTTCTAGGAATTACTGTGGGCCTACTGTTTGTGTATAACCTAAATGCAGTGTTGCAAAATGCCAGTGTTCTTTTAGTTCAGAAAATTATTTTTGTTTTAGTGTTTATTTAGTTCAGTAAAAGTCGTTTTAGTTTTGAAAATCGTTTTAGTTTTTATTTAATTCTGTTAAAATCGTTTCAGTTTAGTTTTCATTCATGAAATCGTTTTAGTTTTTGACTTTTTGTTCATCATGTCATTAGGCCTATTTGTAAGCAAATAAATAGGTGCAATCGAAAGAATCAACTGTATTCAGTTACTCGTCGTAGACAATAAATCCTATTCTGATAAAATGTTTTTGTTAGCTTACAAAATGTTCATATTTCCAAACAAGTAGGCCTAGGGCCTATACGCAAATAAGCATAAACTAAAGAAACAACTGTAGTGAATGGATCATCATTATCATAGTCAATCAGTCTTATATTGACGTCTATTCTCATGAATATTAATGCTCTTGTTTAGCTTCAGAAATGTTCGCATATCTAAAGACTTTGACATCCTGTTACGTCTTCCAGTTTGGCGCTACTTTCTAACTTTGATTGGCAAACAGACTAAAGTAAATCAATTTTCTTGTCGACAATTAGTAGGCCTATCAGCGACAAAATGGTGAGTAACACTAACAGTTCAAAACTGGACATGCCAAAGCAGATGGCTGAGGCCGTCGTTCGCCAGGAATTAAAAAAAAACAGAATGAATTCTACAGTTTGTAGCCTGCGTGACCATACGAATTTATTTCCTGTCATGGAATAACACTTCTGCAGAAAACACTTAGAAGAAATATCTGGGTAGCAATCTAAGTATTTACAACTATGTTATAGTAACACAGTTAAAAGCTCTGCCAGAGTCCGATATGGAGGAAAGCGTTGAAGACTGGAGCTAAATGAAATAGTATGATGTTGCATTGTTGCTCAATGGATTGTTTTAGATATGTGTTTAAATATGCAGCTCTAGCATTTTTCTCTGTTGTTGACTGATGTTGGTAGCCTAGTGGCAATTTACAGCTCATTTACACTACCATTTATGCATTAAAGAGCATTGTACTTTTCACATAAAAAGGCGTAAGAGTATATCCATACTGACGTGCAATACAAACTGAAATGCGTAAGTGACTTCTACTGCAGTTAAAAAGCGTTTTATTAGGATTAATGTCGTATGCTTAAATTGTATATTTTACACTATTTTTAAATACACTATTTTTTACAGTCCAGTCACTAACAAAACAGCTACTTATAAAATAATGCTGATTTGATAGAGATTGTCAAACTAGTAGGCCTACTATTTCAATTCTCTTCTATCGAAGTTTTTCAATGTACGCCCTTCTGCTACTCGCGGGACGATGTATATTATACGTAACTGGAAGGAATATGATATTCCTTCCTTCCTGCGTGTACCTCTTTCTTCTTCCTCCTAGTCAGCCTCTTTTCCTGTTCCTTTCTCCAGTTTCTTTCTCTCTTTCACTGCCCTTTCATTCTTCTCATCTTCCACACAGAGGCTTCTATCCCCACCCCCAAGCAGCCGGGCTGAAAAACTCTTGACTTTCCATTTCCCCCTCAAAAGTACTCTTCCATTCCAATTGACCAGTTCCTCCCTGTTTCTGAAATTTATACATTATGAAATGTCCCCCCCTGTTTTCCACTGGGCGAACTTGCCCGCTGGTTATAGGGATAGAAGCCCCTGCTTCCACATCCCAAACTTCCTCTCTTATTCCTTATTACCATCTTTCGCATCTTTATCTTCCTCCTACTTCTCCTTCTTATCTTCTTCCTCCTCCTCCTCCTCCTTCTCTTCCTCCTCCTCCTCCAGCGCAGCCTGCATCTGCTCTCATCGCCTTTCCCACGCAGACTCCATCTATGGCCGTCGAAACATCCCGGCATCGCGGCCAAGAAGAAGCTGCCGGAGAGTGATGCACGAACATTCCAGCCTCCGCATCTCCTGCCAGCAGCGTCCAGCCTCCGCAGCCGGTCTATATGCCTGCCTCTCCATCACTGCGCCACACGGCTTCAGGAAGCGTGAACATCCTCCGATGCTCCGCTCCCTGCAGCCAGGAAACAGGAACCCTACCACAGTCCAGCCTCAAACGCAGGCATCAGTGGGATCTATGCCAGGCCCTGCAATCGGCAGAAGCATCTTGCAAGCATCATTCGTGAGTCAGGCTCTTTGGGAGTCTGCGAATCCAAAGAATGCCAGAACATCTACACATGTTTGCAGTCTAGCTGACTAACACACAAATTTACATACACATAATATAGGCCTCTATTGTATGTATAACTATGTCTATGTATACACATACACAATACTATTATTATTGTAGATGTTTCCACGTTGGTAGGCCTCTCATGATTGCACACAATGTTTTGATGTATAATACACAATTACACAAAGAGTCAAAGACCATATAAAACATACTGATCTGCATATGCCCACTAAGCCTATGTATACCATACTTTAGTCGGAAAATTTATTAAGTGTCTTAGCGCCAGACATTTTTTGAGAGTAGACCTAAAATTTAGGTCTACTTTCAAAATGTCTGGTGACGAAATACAGACGAAGTTATTGCAGTGCAGTGTACAACTATAGACTATAAGTTTTATTTTCAGTTTTGGTTGTGTGTAATTATTATAGAGGTTTCAGTATACTAGTAATACTAATTTAACATAATACATAGTATAGGCTAACATTTATATATACGTGAGACCCACCAATCAGAAGATCAAAGGAGCTTGCTTTTGCTTTTTGCTTTTTGAATGATTTTTTCGCCCAATCTATCCTGTCTTCAAGCAATCAAATTGACCATTTAGAGTCGGAATTTTAATACAAGGAGATTTGGATGTCTCTATAAATGACGCTTCCTCTGCCTGCCTGCATGTTTGTGCTAGCTTAGACTACACGTGGGCTCAACAATGTAGGCTAATAAATTTGGATTTCCTTGCATCTGGCGTTTGTATCCTAGGACTTCCAGAAGCTTCACCTTCAATCCACATGTGACGTTTGAACTTTCAACCATTTTGTCCACCCACTCATCAATCCATCCGTCCGTCCGTCCATCCATCCATACAATCATCAGATAATTATATACACATGCATACAAACTTACTTATAGTCACTATACATGACGCGGTAGTGTAGTAGTGAAGGTCGCTGCCTCGCAACCGAAAGGTTGTGGGTTCGAATCACACCCACCGCGTAAGGACCTTTAACAAGTCCTCCACTCACAACTGCTGAAGCGCTTCGGCGTGTAAAACTCCGACACTCCCTCGGGCTGTAGTCGGGACCGCCTCTGAATAGTAGTGGACTGTAAGAGGCGGTATAGAAATACACACATATATAGATTGTCAAATAGATAGATAGTCAGACACAGAGACAGTCTGAAGGGCAAACAGGATAGTCAGATATGAGTTTTAATAAAACAACTCTGGTACATAAATTTCCAGGGTTTCAACGCGAATGGAATCATAGATGGTTGGACGACTTCGATCAACTGTACAATAATCTAAACTTGATAATGGTCTGTATAATAATTATTGTTGATAAAGTTCAAATTCCATTTAGGACTAATAATCGGTTTATTTAAGACAGGACAAGAAATTTATTACGTGTCAGTAATATAGAAAGTAGACTGTCGTAGAGAATGGTGTCAATAAGTGATCAATGCTGATCGATCTCATCATAATTTATTATTGATCTGAAAATAATATGATGTTGAATTCAGTCGAATTATTGTCTCTCAGTGTTGAGGACAGTCACTGAGTATAAATGTGATTCCTTGTTAAGTTAAGGTTCCTCGTATTAAGGGTGAGCATTGTCGACGACGAGGTCTTCCCTCTTTCCCAGGAACGGACTTCTCTTACCGAGGAACGGGCTGCGTCGCTTTCCCAAGAACGGGCTGCGTCGCTTTCCCAAGAACGGGCTGCGTCTCTTCCCAAGAAACGGGCTCCTTCGTTTACCAAGGAATGGACTTCTTCTCTTTCCCAGAAAGGGACTGCGTCTTTTTCCGAGGAATGGACCGCGTCTCTTGCCGAGAAAGGGACTCTTCCGTTTCTCTTCCTCCTCTTTCTCGCCCACCTCCATCGCCGCATCTTCTCCATCCTCCTCATCCTCATCATCACCTACGATCCCCTGGGATGAGATCCTGCCTCTAGACCCCTCAACACTCTCATCCTCTGCATCTTCATCATCAGTGACGCCCTTCTCTTCATCCGCATCCTCTTCGCTGTCGATGATGCTGAGGCAGAGATCGAACGCGTTTCTCTGACGACAGCAATCGGCTGCTGATGAGACGAGTCTGGCAGCTGCGCAGTCGACGCAGATGGTCTGAGCGTCGAATCCTCCGTCGCCACAGACGCCATCGTTGGTACCTCCTCTTGCAGCAGCAGCATCTGAGGACGAGGACCCACCTGTCGTTCCATGGAGGGACTTGGCACCGATGTCGTCATCATCGTTGGTCGTCTTGGAGAGGAAGGAAAGATGAGAAGAAGAGTCCTGTTGCCTTGTCGTTTCAGCGACCCCGATGAGAAGGAGAAGGACGAAGACAGCTGAAGGCATCGTCAAACGAAGACAATCGTCTCTCTTCATCTCTCTCTCTCTGTCTCTTTCTATGTCGCACTGTGTCTCTCTGTCTCTTTATCTGTGCAGCAAACAACAAATCAACCGCTATCAACAACAATAGACAACTCTGTTCAATTCAATTCAATTCAATAGTTTATTATTGACAAGATCAAGACATTACGACATGAACAAACAAACAGGTTAAACATATTTTTGTCATCGCTCGAAGTCAACAGGAAGACACGAAATGGATTATAATTCCGCTAGAATGGGTCGCCTACAGTTTACATAATAGAATATAACAGTAAGATGGCTACATTTAATTTTGACATAAGTAGGCCCTATCATAATTTCGTATCCTGATCTTAACAATAGTCAAACCAAAATATAACAAAAGTTAAGAAGGGTCGTTGATTCAAATACGCTAATAAAAAGAACTCTGAATTTTACACGCATCTCTCTTCAAATTCACATTAACATTTTGTGGATAAAATGAGTGCTATCAATTCAGATTGAACTAAATCGCAAGAACAAAATCCCAGTGGAACGTAATAAGTATGCAGTGAAGTCTATTCCTCTGAATTGGTCTGAGCAAAGCCTGGTCAGCAGCAGAGGTAGGCCTAACTGATTCCATTGACAGTCCCCCAGGAGCGTTCCAGAACTTATATGTAGGCCATTAGTTAAATCTAACCCGCTATAAAGGCCGACCTGCGTGTCGTGCTATGCGGACCGTATTTCGCATAACCTGTCTGTAATCATGTTGCGGTCTGTCAACGTGGATTTAATAAACGAATATATATGATTTTAGTGTTGTGGTTGGTGAAAATCCTACTCTATTCAGTTTGCAACAGCCCTCTCCACGCCTTCTCTCTCCCCGGACCCTGCAACAAAGGTCCACCAGACGGGAGATTCGTACACCATACGTGGCATGACTGAACAGTTGTCCTTGTGACTTCACGGAGTGCTGAGCTTACCAGGTGATCTAATAATTGGTGACACAGTGCGTAGTCCTATTATTTAGCGCGGTAGTGTAGTGGTGAAGGTCGCCGCCTTGCAACCGAAGGATAGCAGGTTCGAATCCCACCCGCCGCGTAAGGACCTTGAGCTAGTTCTTCACTCACAATTGCTCATTGCGCTTCGACGTGTAAACCCCGACACACCTACTGGCTGTAGTCGGGACCGCCTCTGAGTCGTAGAAGACTTGAATGGTCGGCATAGAAATGTGTGAATAAATAAAATAAATAAATAAATATTGATACTTGAACAGCAACAGACATCATCCTTATACCTTTGTTGTTAGTTCTCCAACCATTCCGTTCCATGTTCCATTCGCCATCTTCTCGCCATACTTCTCGTCAGGAACGAGACGTATTTCGTATGGAAACTTGAGAAGATCGGCCAACATCTTGGCCAGCTCGGCGCAGTATCCCTCGTAGCGATCGTTGCCAGTCAGTGGTAGACCAATGTCATCCAACTTGTTCTTCCTCATCATCAGATATGGATTTGACTGAAACATCCAAACCATTCCGCATTTCCACAAGGCTGACGAGGGTGAAGCCTAGGATCCGGCCAAAGTCTATTGGCCCACCTAAAGCTTAGGGGCCGGCCGAAGCCTAGGGTCCCACCCCAAAGCCTAGTCCGAAGGGGTCCACCCAAAGCCTAGGGGTCCACCCAAAGCCCTAGGGCCAGCAAAAGATTAGGGGCCACAGTCAAAGCTTATGGCCCCACCAAAGCCGAAGGGTCCACCCAAAGCCTAGGGCCCCACCAAAGCCTAGGGGTCCACCCAAAGCCCTGGGGCCCGCAAAAGTCTAGGGGCCCATTCAAAGCCTATGGCAACACCAAAGCCTCGAGGTCAACCCAAAGCCCAGGACCCACCAAAGCCTGGGGGTCAACCCAAAGCCCTTGGGCAAGTAAAAGCCTAGGGGTCCACCCAAAGATTAATGGTTCACCCAAAGCTTAGGGCCCCACCAAAGCCTAGTGGTTCACCCCAAAGCCTAGGCGCCCCACCAAAGCCTAGTGGTTCACCCCAAAGCCTAGGATCCACCCAAAGTCTAGGGGTCCACCCAAAGCCTAGGATCCCACCAAAGCCTCGGTGTCAACCCAAAGCCTAGGATTCACCAAAGTCCAGGGGTCCACCCAAAGCCTATAACCCCACCAAAGCCTCGGGGTCAACTCAAAGCCATAGGGTCCACCCAAATCAAGGGGTCCACCCAAAGCCTAGGCCCTAGGGGTCCACCAAAAGCAATAATAACTGACTTTTATTTATTATAACACTTAAATAAATCTTGTTTGAATATGGACAATAATAAATGGAAATTGTAATTCATTCCCATTGAAGAGAATTCTTTTTTATCCTGCTTTAATTAAGGCCATTTCGTAGTTTGCACGAAAGTAGATCTGCAGGGGTCGTCATGTCGAGGGTCGGTGAGGCCCACAGAAGCTTAGAGCCTAGGGGCCCCGCCAGGGTTTAATATAGCTCAGTCCAGATGTATAATAATATTATTATGTATAGTGAAAATACTGAAGGACGCGGTAGTGTAGTGGTGAAGGTCTCCGCCTCGCAGCTGAAAGGCTGTGGGTTCGAGTCCCACCTGACGCGAAAGGACATTTAGCAAGTCCTTCACTCACAATTGCTGAAGCGCTTCGGCGTGTAAAAACTCTGACACACCCTCGGGCTGTAGTCGGGACCACCTTTGAATTGTAGTCGACTGTAAGAGGCGGTATAGAAATACACACATACATACATACATACTTTACTTTGACCTGAACTTTTAGTCCAGAATTGATGGGGCTATTCGACGCTCGACTGTCAAGAATGATGGCGTCACTGATTAGCGAAGGAGTAAGCTACGATTGGCAATAAGAAAAGGGAGGAATAAGAAGGAGGAATAAGAAGGAAGAATAAGAAGGAGGAATAAGAAGGAGGAATGGAAATGAGGAATAAATAGGTGGAATAAGAAGGTGGAATAAGAAGGAGGACAAAGAAGGAGGAATAAGAAGGAGGAATAAGAAGGAGAACAAGAAGGAGGAAAAAGAAGGAAGATAAAAAAAGAAGGAATAATAAGAAGGAGGAATTAGCATGAAGAATAAGGAAGAATAAGAACGAGGAATAAGAAGGAAGAATAAGAACGAGGAATAAGAAGGAAGAATTAGAAGGAAGAATAAGAAGGAAGAATGAGAAGGAAGAATAAGAACGAGGAATAAGAAGGATTAAGTAGGAGGAATAAGAAGGAGGAGTAAGAAGGAAGAATAATAATAAGGAATAATAAGGAGGAATTAAAAACGAAGAATAAGATGGAGGAATAAGATGGAGGAAGAGGAAGGGAAAATATGAAGATGATGAAGATACGCATTTACTAGTATGCTGGTGACGATTCGTGTTCTATTTATCTCTGACAGAGGGATCGTCATATTCTCATCCTCAGCGTCATCGAATCGAACCCCGGTCGATTGGTGCCACGTGCCAACCTGTAACAGTCACGACGTGTCGCATTCAACCCTCGAGCACCTGTCTCTGCCTGTCTGGCGCTATATAAATAGAAGACGACTGCAGCACAGCTCTGCAACTAATTGCCACTCGGTTGGGAAACTTGAACGAAGTACACGTAGTGACTAGAGAATTAAGGGAGAAAGAAACAGAGAGACAGAGAGAGACAGAGAAAGACAGAGAGAGACATAGAGAGAAACAGAGAAAAACAGAGACAGAGACAGAGACAGTGACAGAGACATATACATAGACAGAGACAGAGACAGAGACAGACAGACAGACAGAGACTGAAAGATTGAGAAAGAGAGACAGAGACAGAGACAGAGATAGACAGAGACAGAGAGACACACACAAAGAGACAAACAGACAGCTAGAGAGAGACAGAGAGATACAGGGAGAGAGACGGGGACAAAGAGCTAAACGGAGGACTAGGTAGACGGAAGTAATTGGACTGTAACAGAGTTCGCTAATGGCTAAAAAAGTATTGTAGAGAGTTGTAATATATAAAATGTATAATTGTAAAATGTATAACATTTTATCTATTATAATTTTATACTGATAAGGATTTTTAATTGAATTCCTTAGGGACTTTCAACAAGCGGAGTGGGGCGCGGTAGTGTAGTGGTGAAGGTCGGTGCCTTGCAACCGAAATGTTGCAGATTCGAATCCCACCCACCGCGTATGAACCTTGAGCAAGTTCTTCACTCACAATTGCTCGTGGTGCTTCGGCGTGTAAACTCCGACACACCTGCGTGCTGTAGTCGGGACCGCCTCTGAGTAGTAGGAGCCTTGAAGAGGCGGTATAGAAATGTGTGGATACATAAATAAAGAAAAGGCGGAGTGGTAAAATGGAAAACTTCCACTGCTTGGATATTCTAAAGTCAGCACATGCACTGACTCATGATTTGTGTAGATGTGATTTTGCTGGATTTGAGGCTGACGACCAAGGAATCAATTTTCTATGATTATAGTCGGATTGATTTCCTATTTAATTGATTTCCTATTTAATTGATTTCCTATTTAATTGATTTCCTATTTAATTTATTTCCTATTTAATTGATTTCCTATTTGATTTCCTATTTAGTAGATTCCCTATTTAATTGATTTCTTTCAGATGAGAAGTGTCATACATTTACCTTGTGTGGTGGATGGTCCTGTCGTTGCTCTATTATGTCGAGGGTGAAGTTCTCTCTCCGACCCAACTTGTCGAAGGCGACCTCACCAGTCACTCCCTTGAAGTTGACCTGGAAGAAGAACTTCATCTCTATAATTGAGCGGAACCAAGCGGAACCTCCTCCACTCTCAAAAAGCAATCCAACCAACAGACAATCCCATACATTTACATTCGGTGTTTCAGACATTCAGCCATCCACACACACTTTGTGCCATTAAATGTTTTCTTTCTCTGCCAGGATGGATTCAGCGCTAGAGTGTGATGCAATCATGGATCGGACCGTGTTAATGTCTGGAGTAACCGGGAGTCGAGGACAGTAAGGCTACACTATACCCTCATCCACCTGGTGACTGACTATCCGCGCCTCAGATTCACATTTCGGTGCTTCCCTCTGCTCTGACCTCCTGGAACTCGACCTCGGACCACCGCGGACTTTTCTCATTGACTACCCTCTTGACTTTACGCAGCGCTCGTGAGTTAGCTGGTGCCCAGCGCTTAGCTTTACAAAGCGTTTTAGAACTGTCGAGTTTACGATTGCCTTGCGCGCGTTACAAGTCTATTTAATAGATAAATAATAGTAAATGGATGGATGATGGATTGACTTACGGATAGAAGGTTTTCCATGATGGTGTTTCCATGTGTCCATACTGCCGTGGAATCGCTCTTGCAGTCGATGCCCCTCGTGTTATCGTTGTAGACCTGTCCCCTTCGGAAGATCCTCTGAAGAGCCTGAGGGTCTCGGTTCAACATGCTTGTCAGTCCCCCGGCCAGCGAGGTCACTGCGTCGATGGTCAGGGCTGCCTCCAACTGTCAAAGAAAGATGCATTCATTCATTCATATGGGGCGCGGTAGTGTAGTGGTGAAGGTCGCCGCCTCGCAACCGAAAGATTGTGGGTTCGAATCCCACCCACCGCGTAAAAACTTTTAGCAAGTCCTTCACTCACAATAATTGCTGAAGCGCTTCGGCGTGTAAAACTCCGATACACCCTCGGGCTGTAGTCGGGACCGCCTCTGAATAGTAG
>JAQFXW010005361.1:0-10450 GCA_034693945.1 Dendrobaena attemsi
ACAGGGCCACCTATATGTAGGCCTAAATGTACTGTTAGACAAAGATTGGAGGCAAGAGTACAACAATGCTGGAGTTTGGAGCGCCTCTGAGTAGTCTTCTTATAAGAAACACATAATGTCCTAAATGAATAAATGAATGAAAGGGAGAGGTTCAGGTTTAAGCTAAAAACATAGCAGATATTAAAGGCATTGGGCAAAGAGAAGTTAGAGTCTAATAATAATAGATAACTGGGTCTGTAGTACACAATATCAGATATTTCATTTAGTACTGATGGCAGCATTCAAGTAGCCTATGATGGCAAGTATAGCCTACAAGTACGAGCATAAGAAATAGACCTGTTCGTTAACTAGTTAATAAAATATACTTAGGCTTATTAATGTGCAAGTCTTTAATCTAGTTTTAACGTCGACCCTGCAATTCTTGTAATTGCTTATAAATATAATATAATTTGAAATTCACATGTAGGCCATTCATGTAATTTGATGCCGACTAACGAATAGTTAACAAATAATATTTTGGGCATATAGTACATATTTTTCTTAAAGTGTGAGCGCTTGCCTGCAGGGCTAGCAGCAACTAAACAGCATAATGACTATTAATTTTATGCAAATGCGCAGTCATCGTCAGAGGCTTTTATCCCTACACCAAGCAGGCGTAAGTTGCGCCCAGTGGAAAACA
The DNA here is from genome assembly GCA_034693945.1 of Dendrobaena attemsi. NCBI lineage: Eukaryota > Metazoa > Annelida > Clitellata > Crassiclitellata > Lumbricidae > Dendrobaena > Dendrobaena attemsi. The sequence goes on from JAQFXW010005361.1 coordinate 680, forward strand.
GAGGGAACATTTGATAACGTTTAATATTCAAAAATAGGAGTAAAGACTGGTCGGAGGAGATGGAAGAAGATTTTCGTGGGCGAAAGTGGAGGAAGAAGCCCCTGGTCATAGACCCTGGTCGTAATCTCCAAACTCTACAGCGTTACTTTAGAAATAAGCGCAAGACACCAGCTAATTGACGAGCACTCCCTCGAATCAGAAGGGTTGTCTAAAAGAGAAGTTCGGGGTTAGCGGATGCAGAGCAGACGTTAAGGCGGGTGTCGTCTAGGATGAAAGATGGAAAGCGGAAGACCAGACGAGTCGGGAGCTGTTGTTCAGTAGGCTATACGTTCAAGCAGATTAATCCGTGCCATTAATCTGGAGTGAAATGATAAACTTAAAGAAACAATCCGCTACTTTGGCAGCTATGGTCCCTCTGCCGATCCGATATTTAAGCTTATGTGCCAGCAGAGAAAGCGATGATATAGGCGCTGGGCGTTCGTTCCTAGGTCTACTGAGTGTAATGCTTATAACTGCAATGCTCGTCCTTCAAGAGTATTCACTTGGTACCTGAAGCACGGAGCGTGAAAACGGTTGTAGCTGGACAGAGCGATGATGCCGCCACAGCTATTGTTCATTGCAAAGAATGTCTGGGTATAGCAGCGTCATTCCAGACCTAAATTTAAGTAGAAAGATCACAGCGTTCTGATCAAGCATCGTGAAAGATCACTGTAATAGGCAGATGAGTTCAAAGAGACAGACCATGGTCATAAGGATCAAGGTGATGTAGCAATGATAAGAATCAAAACGAATCAATGCGTAGGCCTATCAAGGATCAATGGGATCAGCACTCCAGCAGCAATGACGAACAGAGACTCAGAGAGACGTAATCGATTACTAAAATCGAAGAGACAATCTCAACAAGGACCAAGGAGACACAATGAGATAGATCGATATAAAGGTTCAAGGAGACCGGAAAAAAGCGAATACTACGTCTAATTAGGAATGCAGAAGAAAGGTAGAGACATAATGCAAGAAAGAATTACTAGACTCAGCTTATAATTAGGCTCCTAATCCTAATTAGGACCCACTTACAATTCTTGTTTGTACAGAAGGAACAAAACGTAGGGATGACAAATGTAGGTTATGTCAGAGGAGAAAGAAGCCAGAGGATTGCACATCAGGAAGTAGGCCCTACTTCAGAATTGCAAATGTGAATCATGAAAGCAAAGAATGAGTCAGAATAATATGAGGCTTATTCTACTTAGAATGCAAAGTTTATGATGTGTCTACGAACCATAATAACTCAGCACTGAGAAAAATTTTAAACACTTAAAGAGACCAAGGAAATTTATTTGTTCGCAAACTAACGTTTAACTCTTCATTGCAACTGTCTGCGAATTTTAAACACTGTGGTAGGCCATGTGCAATTGTAAAGGAAATTAGTTTCAAAGTAACGTTCTACAGCTAAGCATTAGGGGTCCTACTGTTGTGCATGAAACTATGAATGACTTTTGCTATCATGCAATTGAAGTTCTGATGTTACATAGGCCTACCGTGCAGCAGTAGGCCTAAATATATATCGAAATAGAAGCTATGATCGCTATTACACACACGATCAAAGATAACGATGACGATTTATGTACACTTACAATATCGACAACAATTTCTCTTCAAAACGATCTTCGACTGCATCAGTGTCATGTAAATAGTGGCGCTATGTAATCGTTGAGTAACCTCGATTACATTACACATGATTACAATTACGATTACATTAACAATTACAATAATGATAACGATAACGACTATCGGATTTGGATCTGACCGTAGCATCTTTGAGTCTGGTGAAGTCTGGATAGAGGTAGAAGTAGATTCCACTGCTGGCGTTCGGTAGAGTCACCCCTCGAAAGAAGAGGATGGTGAGGACAACGTATGGAAAGAGGGCAGTGAAGTAAACGACCTAAAACGTAAATACAAGACTTATATACATTTTCTGCAAATGTCGTACGTATTACCACGGCATCGATCTCAGTGTTTTATTTGTCTTTTTTTCAATCTCCTGGCTCTGCTTCTAACTCCCTCCGCGAAGCAACCAAAGAGATATCCGACGGTCAAGAAATAAAGTTTTCTTTAGTCATCAGTTGTTTCGTGCTCAACACGTTAACAACGTTCTAAGTCAAATTAAACTGCGTTCGTGCACATTAAACGGCAGTGTCTGAGAGTTAATATTATATTTTAAATAGTCGCTATTGGAAGGCTAATCCAGACAGTCGATCGAAATAAGCAACTTCTGTTTCTCACACAGTGGGATTGTCGCCGCCTTGCGTTCGAAGAGTCGCGGGTTGGATTCAGGCCCAAGCTACACGAAGAGACCTTGTGCAAGTCCTTCATTCACAGTTACTCGTGGCGCTTCGGCGTATTGTGCATGCAAACGTACATACCATAAATGAATATGTACATGCACATATATGTATGCAGAGTATATACAATACATACGTAGATACAATACATACGTAGATACATACAAAACTTACACACACAGACTGTGCCACTTTATACCTCTAACTACATCAAATCAAAGTGACTTTGTTGCAACCCATTAAGGCATAAGGAAAACTTTGAACACATCAAATTGTTGGCACATTGAAGGGATCTGAAACAATGCAGCTAAGGGAACCCTGTAGTAAAAGGGATCGTAGTCCCTCTGATATTGTGGGGGGGGGGGTCTTACCTTTCCAGTCGTCTTGATGCCCTTGACCATGCAGAGAAAGGAGATGGCCCAGGCGAGAAGGAGCGATAGAGCGAGGTCCCACTTGACTGGACCGATGTCATCGATGCCAGAACTCAGGCTCAGCACCCGGTTGCTTCAACACACACACACACCAGATGACAAGTCACAGCACACACAATGTCACACATCGTTGACTGAAATGATGGTGATGATGATAATGATGATGACGACGATGATGATGATGATGACGATTTGATGACGATGATTTTGATGCTGATATTATGATGACGACACTGACAAATATTCACTCAGTGAGATAATGAGCTAGCAGCAATTGAAGAAGTTGGATAGTGATTATTTCTGTTTGATATAATTATTATGAGAATTATAGAATTAGGTTAGAACTAGATAAGTTGAGTTGGAATGGATCATTATAATTTCACAAAAAAGAATAGATTGATTAGAATAATATGAGATCAGAGTGGACTGGATCGTTGGGTGACTCACTTTCTCATATAGATCGTCATTGAATGCAACAGATGGTCAGAGAGGAAGACGGGAACCAAACAGACAAGAGGACGAAACAAAAATAAACAGATGTGTGTAAAGGAGAAACAGACAGACAGACAGACAGACAGACAGATGGAGAGAGAGAAATCAGGCAAAGAAAAATTCGACACAAGACAAGGAGCAGAGACACACACAGGACGTATAGGTTAAGGAGAAGACAAATTAGAAGGTTGAGAAGAAGTTATGCAATGAAAAAGAAGAATTGGTCAGAGTGATAGTAACACATACACTGTGTACAAGCGACAATAAGGAATCGACAAATTAGAGGAACAAACGTAACTCCATGCATCCAGCAGAGGCCTGCGTAGACTACGTACTTGTAGTACTCTTCGCTGGCCATAGTCCGTTTCTTCTTTGTGACATTTTCGAAGAGCTTGGCGTCCCATAGTCCGACCAGATGACTTCGATTGTAGCAACTTCCGTTCGAATACTGGACGAGTTGAGACTCGTTGCAAAACACGTCAGGCAGACGATCGTAGCAGACTGCATAATTATTTTATAAACAGTTAAATACACGACATGTTGCAAGAGCTATCTATAGCAATTGCCAAATAGCACTTCAGTATGTTGCTATTAGCAAAAGGCTTCTCTTCTTATACGACTCTGAACTCAAGAGACCATGCGTATTGCATAAACTTACTGAATATAGTAGGCTTATTATCGTAACGGTATAATTCTTACGACGATTAGCAGTAAATAGGCCTACGTAAACTCAGGTTGTCATTAATTTGAGCAAGAGATCTGAATGGGGCTCAAACTGTGCTACGAATGTCAATCGTATTACATAACTGTAATAATTATATAAGGTCAAATAGTGCTCAGTGCATAGGCTAAGTTATAACATAAAAAACCGTACGCGTATGAGAGACAATAAAAGTTTCACCACAATTCACCACAGTTTGGGTTGTCGATGGTGTAGTGGTTTGTGTGCTGAACTATTATACCTATTGATCGACAGGTCAGGAGTTCAAATCTCTGCCTGATCAAATTGAAGTTTCTGCTCCCTCTGTAAATCGGACCCAAACCGATTAAATGAGTAAACAGTGTCGGCGGTAAGATAAGGCAGCCAAGGGGAGGACTCTGCCTGCCTTTAAGAAAATAAAGTCGCTGACACTTCATGCTCATGACTGCCTCACCAGGAAAAGCTTAAAAGTGACTGCTCTTCTATTCGTGTCCCTCTATATCCTCCTCCTCCTTCTCCTCTTCCTCCTCTACTTCAGTAGAGACGAAGTCCTACGGTATCTTCAAAGTCAAAGTGGGAATTGGTCCACAAAAGGTGCATTTCAACAAAAGAAACCGAATTCTGTATGAGAGATGAATCATAGTTCTGTGGATGACCATTCCGAAAAATTCCATACATAAGGTCTATGCAGCAGACTTGGGTCACGAGGGCAATCTGCTGTCGTGTGCAATAAAAGCCTGGATAAAAAAAGTAGTTAAATACTGCATGCTTATATTTCAAGTGTGCGTCTATACACACCATCAATATTATAATAGTATTGCAATGGATTATGATAATACTCATAATAGACCTGTGTTGTATTTATGAGTAATGTATTGAACTTGGAGTTTGAAGCCAATGACTACAACACAAAGTATTGCAATATAGTACGGTGCCATGTTGTGCTACTATATGCGAGACCACAGCTGCACTAAAAAAAAGGTGTGCAGCGTAATACAACACATTAGATTTTACGAATAGGCCTACATCAATAATCAAATACGATTACGGTATTAATATAAACGACTCAAAACACTGCAGTGCATTAAAACTTTACAATACAGTGCAAGACTTCAATACCTTAATGCAGTAGGTTTACTCAAAGCAGTAGAATGCTCGAAGAAATGGAGCGAAAATCTAAAGATATTAGCAACTTCTGTGGTGTCGTTAGCCCGCACCTTACACCCTCACATTTATGCTTTTATGCTTGTAAGTTTATTTTGACTGCTTTGACCGCATCTATTCGATCAGCTATTTTAACTGGTTTGCAAATCTTTCTTCATTTTGTTCCTCTAAAGATCGGTTTTCTTTTCTAGCCGTCTGGCACTCTAGCAACACCTTTGAATGGTTCACCCTGCAACAGACGCTTTATAAACGTCTAAATATGGCATACGAAACAATATCAAAAGGTCCAGAACATCGGTCGATGTAGGGGAGAGAGGAAAGGAGAAAGGGAGAAAGATACACAGACAGAAACAGAAACTAAGAGAGACAGAGACAGACAACAGAGAGACAACAGAGAGAGTGTGAGAGAGAAGCAGAGAGACCGAGAGAGAGAGGTATATGCATGTATCTTACGGTCAGTGTTCCATTCGTGGTTACATGTCGCCCAGGGCAAGTCGGTGATGTCTATGAAGGAGGCGAAGAGATAGAAGAGCGACCATCCGATGATCATGTTGTAGTAGATGGACACCTCGGCTGAAACGATCACCTGCGCCACTCCCAGTCCTACACGAACAAACACCAGTCAGGCGAACCTATTCGCTACAACAGCCTACGCTCTCAACCTATTTATTTATATTTTAAAGGATCGGATTATTGGTCATTGGTCATTTTGGTTTTAAACAGGTCGTGCATCTGGGACTATTATTGGGTGAGGCGTGGTGGCGCAAGTGTTAGAGTCGGCGCCTCGCGTACGATAGGTCGCGGGTTCGATTCCCGCCCAAGCGGCTGCGTAGGGACCTTGGGCAAGTCCTTCACTCGCAATTGCTCGTTGCGCTTCGGCGTGTAAACTCAGACACACCTACTGATGTAGTCGGGACCGCCTCTGAATAGTAGTGGACTGTAAGAGGCGGTATAGAAATACACACATACATACATATCATTTGGCCTACGGTATAATAGTCCCAGCCTGCATGAAGCCTAAAAAGTGGTCTGTACTCGACGCGCATCAAAAACATTAATTGTGAGGTGTGTTGTTGTAGTGGGTTAGTCGCCGTCTTGCGTCCGAGCGGTGGTGGGTTTGATTCAGACCCAAGCCACTGCATCAATTGGGACCTTGAGCAATTCAACTTCTTGTAAATGTAAATCTTCATGAATTTCTCAGCGCCCACAAAAGCCACGTCAGAGAGACCACAAGAAGCCACGTCAGGGAGACCAGCATATTCACCGGCGCTGCTCCATCACTCACAATTGCTCAAGACGCTTCGGCGTGTTAGCGCCGAGATTCCGACACACCTGCGGACTGTAATCGTGACCTTCTCTGAGTATAGACTTGAAAATGCGGTATAGAATATATAGACAATTAGGCCTAATCATGTTAGTAACAATAGGCTAGTTTGTTAAGGTGATTGTTACTGGACCAGATTACTGTTGATTAATCATCACCATCCAATTTAGTTGCTGAACTTCGTGTCTCACACGCCGCTAGCACTCGTCCACCCAAAGTAATTTGTAGTTAGTGTACGTCTTTTCTTTACACAAACAATTATTCATAAGTGATTTACAAAATTTCGGGCTAGTACAGTCCGTTCACGGGGACCTAAATGGCGTGACGACCATTCAAACGGGCGAGCGGTAGTGAAGGATCTCACCCATGGGGTCGAGGCCATATACAGTCGCTATAGAAAAATTGATTTACCTTTAGCTTTACCTTTTACAATAAGTAAGTCGAGCATCAGCCTGCAAAGTAGTTGCTGGCGACAATGACGACGGAACTATCTGATGCCCTGAGCGGGCGTAGTCTTACCTTTGAAGAGAGGCGCAAACTCCCAGCAGGTCATCAGGCCACAACTGGTGAACTGACCGAGGACGATCTCGAGGTAGAAGAGGGGCATCCCGGCGAAGACCAGCATGATGGCGTAGGGAATGAGGAAGGCCCCTCCTCCATTCCGGTAGCAGAGGTAGGGAAACCGCCACACATTGCCCAGACCAACTGCATACCTGGTACATGTATGTATACACCAATAGGTAACACGACTGCAGGAGCAATTAAGACACTCAGCACAGAAATAATCTGGTCTCCAGATAGTGTAGCGCGGTACTGCTACACTATCTGGAGACCATTTTACGCACGAAACCAACCAATCGTTGTTTCGTTTGCTACTGCTAGCTGTACAGAGTTTCTAAAACACGCTGAACCATTGTGAACACAGACAGATGCATTAATCAAACAGAAAAGACGAACACGTAGACACAAAAAGACAGATAGTGAGATACAGAGAGAGCCAACAGAACAACAGATTGCGATACAGGAGACCTGCACAGAAGCAAATGATATACATTTCATGTTCGTACGCTAGAGATAGAGACATTGCGGTATAAATCTAAACACATAAACACAGGGATACAATATCCTACTCATTGCACACACACATACACACAATTACACACACACATACACACACATACACACACACTAGAACTATAACTAACGATTAACCTCGAAGTCAAAACAAGCTAAAACTCTAACTGAATCTGAACTAACATTGTTGCATTTGCATAATATACACCAGAACTGATGACGAGTGGGTGAGAGAGTTTGCTAAGGAACATGGGCGTGGTAGTGTAGTGGTGATGGTCGCCGCCTTGCAGCCGAAGAATTGCAGGTTCGAATCCCACCCACCGCGTATAGCAAGTCCTTCACTCATAATTTCTCAAGCGCTTTAGCGTGTAAACTTCCGACACACCTTCGGGCTGTAGTCGGAACCGCCTTTTAACAGTAGTGGACTGTAAGAGTCCATATATAAATACACACATACATATATATATATATAGCAGAAATAGGCATAAAAAGCAGAAAATATACGCGTGAGAGAGATGAGAGAGAGTCTTTGAGACATACAGTGAAAACAGTGGAGATGACTTGACTACTTTGGATCTTGAACATCTGCCTGACGGTTTTGATTTTACTAGGCCTAAGCACCTATGAATTAAATGGTTCTCACGACTTCTCTATTGCGTGCGCTATAAAAGTTTCGAATTACGATTACTAAGAAGAGATCTCATCTGACTGACCCGAGTAGAGAGAGGAGGAAGTCCATCTTTCCAGACCAGTTTCCTCGCTCCACGTTTTCATCTCCAGCTGTCGCTCCATCTTCTTGCGCCTTTCCGGTCGTCTCAGTTGTTGCCTGCCGAGATTCAGCAACAGAGAAACAGTTGTGATCATTGCAACAAAATCTGAAATAGCATTTCCGTAATTATTGCGCAATGAATAGAGTCGTATTATAATCTTTTTGAAAGGGTTTCTAATGAATTAGCTAGATTTTATTCAGCCCACGCATTGCATGCTGTGATTGTTCGATAGGAAATTGTATATGACACGGGCGACGGCAGATTTAGCAGCTAGGAGAGACACAGCAGTGGTCACGCGGTTAAGCTTTTTAGCTTAGATATTTTTAAATGCAAATACATATGGCATTAATCTCTATTATTTCATTTCATTTCTTACATGTATCACCAGAAAACTACACGGGCATTTGGGCACACTGAGTACACTACATACTAATTATTACCAAGTACTATTAAGCCCATAGACACATCGTGCACCAATCGTTTTCTGTCAATTACCAAATTACCAATAAGACTCCACGCACTTGCGTAATCTTTGAAGCCGTCATCGTGCGCTATTCCTGAAGTTATTGTTATTGAACTGTGACACCAAGTCAAGCGCGAAGGAAATCGGCAGACCAGCGGAGGGCGTCGAACAAGTCAACCGTGTCGACCTGTTATATATGGAAGCAGAAGAAGATCAATAGCAAGATCAGCATTCAGCAACCTTATAAACTATATGCAGTATGTATAACCTTTATAACCAATTATAACCATTGATACAAGTTGTAATAAGCCTACTATCCGCTGTATAACCTACCATCTATCTTAGAAAACCCAATGTACATGGTGGGCCATAAAAAGGAACCCCTACGTTCATTGCCAATATTTCCGCCAAAAGTATGAATTCTTATATAACATTTTACGGACTGAAAGGCTATTCATATTAACGCGTAACTTCCAAATTTCACCAAAATATCTCAAATAAAACAAAAGTTATTCAACTTTTAGTGACATCCCCACTGCCTTTTGATGTCTCAAAAACGTTGAAGAGTTTTTTGTTGATATTTCCGAGGAACGTTCAAGTACTCTAATGAAATTTTACAGGCTTAAAGCCAGTTCATTAAATTTACACATGAAAGCCAAATTTTACCAAAATATTTGAAACTCAACAAAAGTTACAGCACTTTTTGAGTGACGCATGTTGCATTACACTTGTTTAATTCATCAGAATTCAGGAGGTGTTCTCGGTAAAAATGCTGTAACCTCATTTTACTTTGGAATATTTTGATAGAACTTGATTTTAATAGGTAAATATGAATTACCTTCAAGCATATAAAATTTCATTAAATTATTTCAACATTTTGCGGAGATATGAGCACAAAACTATTAAACGCTGTTTGAATCATCAAAGAACAGTTTCTGAGGCATAAAAAAATAGGGGGTGGGGCAGTGGCGGTTCTAGGAACTTTGGATTGGTGGGGCTAAATTGGGGCTATAA
>JAQFXW010005362.1:0-10449 GCA_034693945.1 Dendrobaena attemsi
TGTAGTCAGGACCGCTTCTGAGTAGTAGGAGACTTGAAGGGGCGGTATAGAAATGTGTTAATAAATAAATAAATAAAATAAATTACCTGCATACGAGGGATCCTTCTCTAATCCATATCCGCCTGCAAAGTAGAGCTGAGCCATGGCTGCCTTGATCTGATAGACAGGATCATCCATCGTAGCATCAAACTCTCCACAGTCATCTTCCTTCGTCATGCTGGCCGCCTTCTCATACCACTCCACTGCACTCTTGTACGACCGGAAGCTAAAGTTTTCAGTTTAATTTCAAAACTGTATTTGACTGATATGGGGCACTGTATGTATAGTTGCATACTGAAATTGCATTTCAGCATATTGAGATGGTGTGCATGGTAATTTTGGTCAATCGGAGCTGAGTTAATACATTATCAAACAGAAGAACTTACAAAGAACTTGCCATCATTACATCAATTGTCAGTACAACTTGAATTGAAAGTAGCTTGGTATTTTCAGGTTGATCTGACATTATATATAATTAAACTGATTATGTTATACTACTTTATAGCAAAACAGAATTAAATCATAAGAAGTGTGACTAGTGTGAGAAGTAAAAAAAACACTTTACAACAGTTACAAGCACTTGCTACACTATAGCTGTGTTCCTAGTTTCAGCTGCAGCTACAGGAATTGCAGTTTCTTAGATAAATATCTACATTTCCATATTTGATTTTCTTATAGGTGCAGTTTCTACAAGGTAATTTTTGGACTTCCTATTTGATAAGTTCTTTTTAACTAACGAAGATTGAGAACATCAACAAACAACAATACACAATCAATCCAGAAAAAGTAGAAACTCAATTTGAACCTTTCTTACAAGCTTTCAAATATATCTTGTTTATCATTCAGCGATGTGTTCGCTTACCTGTCACCACCAAGTCCATTGCCCGTTTCGTAGGCCTTGGCCATGTACAACATGGCTGCTCGATCGCCTGCATGGGCAGCCATCAGCATGTATTCAATTCCCCGATCCTGATTTGCTGTGGTGTTCTGTGATGGCAAATAAATTAATTTTCATATTAACTGTTTATATGGAACTTCAGATTTCCTGCTCAGGTTTCCGACCTCATAATCAGGAAACATGCTTTGCCATAAGTGAAATTCTTTAGATTTTATCATCTATTTTGTTGAAACAAAAAACAAATCTTAAAAAAATAAGGAATTACTGGGCAGAAATTTCGTTTCGTATACTGGTAAACTGTAACATTAGAGAAAATTAAGAAATTTTGTTAACTTTTATTCCTCACTACTTCCAAACATCCTAGGCTTCATTAATACTTTAATAATGGGCTTATACTAAACCCAGTACAGCTTACAATTGAAGTGGTAATTTCCTACAATTAAGTGACAATCTGTAAAGTATTACCGCAACAGTGATGCTGGACAAACAGTCATGAGGCATTCCAAGGAAGATGTTAGCTAAAGTGACAATGGCATCCTTGACTCCAAGTTCAGCCGCCTGCTGTTCATGAAACATAGCTGCTTCAACATCAAATGGTTCCAGCTGTCCGCTGAAACGACCAATTTCATGGTAGATGGCAAGATCATGATGTATCTGTGGACAAGAAACAAGCAGAGACTACGTGTATCAAGCAGCAACACTTCCTAAACAGACCCAACACACAAAGTCGGGAGACAACAGGATGCTACGGTGGAAATAAGATCCTGCCTTGTTACCACTGCAGCAATTGAATGTCACATTTGGCAAACACTAAGCTGCATTAAAAAAACTAGAACAGCAATTGAAAGAAGCAATGCAATCTGATCACTACCTGGCCAAGAATTGAGTCCCCAAGTCGATGTACATCTTGCAATCCACGGAGATCCATTTCAAACGCAACACTAGATGGCCTTGCCAACATCTTTGAGGCCATATGAAATCTCATTCTCTCTTCCTCCTGTACATACAATATCAACCTGGTATATAGTCTAAATTGGCAACAGTTGATTAAATATTTAACTGGCATGATTTATGGCTGGGAAGTAGGATGTCCGGAATTATATGTAGTGTGCTGGATTGACATTTAACCACTATCACGAAACATCGTTAAACACCAGAAATGTTTTCCACAAAAGAAGATATTATTGGTAAGCATGTTTTCTGCCTTTCATAAAAAATCAGCATCAGCTACAACTCAGAATAAACACCTTCTAAGGTTGCATACAGATACACATAAATGCTTTATTATCTAAATGCTTGCTTGAACTTCAGTCTTTTGTTGCAATCCATCACATTACAAACTTAAACTTGTGATATATCACTGGAAATAAATAATAAGAAATAATCTATTCAGATACACAAAACACATCTAAACAAAACAAGCCAAAAGTGTGCATTCATGACATAATTGTTTACAACTGCAATAACTAGTTAAATCAGTGGTCTCAAACACGCGGGCCGCATCCGGCCCGTTGACTCGTATTTTGCGGCCCGTCACGTCCACCTGGTTTTCTGGCCTCTACAGGAAACACTCGTCTATTTAGTCTATGATTATCAGTTTAGTACTGTTAACCTTGACAAGTGTAGAGGCTACAGTGCGTATCTTGTCTATTTTGGCCTACAGTATAGTGAAGATTCGATAAGGGCCAGCTACATGTATCTCGTCAGTGAAATAATTGCCAAATCTTCACACACCTTTGCCGAAGGAATACTTTTCAAAACTTGTATGATTTGGTGTCCTCATGAAAATTCAAAAACTGCATTTGGCAGCTGCAAAGATTTGGCTATGTTCGGAAATACTTATAGGACCTATTTGTGAAGAGCTGTTTTCTCTAATAAAGATAAATAAATCGCATCTCAGATAATAGAGCGAAATATTGATGCAATTGTAGTTGGGAACTGGAAAACTCTTCCAGCAGAATAGCATAAAATTACTTAAGCACTATAGCTGCATATTCTCTGCAACTAATCGCTGTTATGAATTTAAATTTAAAGTGGATAAAAGTTTAGTTTTTAGTTAGTAATGAGTGTGGTATTAATGGATTGCACATCTTGGTACCTTTGAGTTTTTAATCGTTGTGCATAGTAAAATATAAATATGCATCACATATTTTCATGTTGCGGCCCGTGAACCATTGTAAGTATCCTGATGCGGCCCACCAGACGACTTGAGTTTGAGACCACTGGACTAGACGCTGCAAAGTCTGCTGCTCGAAATGCGGGGACGATGGAAATAACATCACAAAAGAGACAAGATACTTCTGTGAGGACTGTGACATAGGACTGTGCCCAGCACCGAGCTTTGGAATATACCACACAAACAAAAATGCTGATATGGCGCTACATAAATACATCATTGCCTGCAAATTTATCCTAATGAACTTTTTACATATATTTCACATTATTTCATATCAGAGATGAACTTCTGGATTATTACTTCTAGTTATAATGCTATGAGACGACTTCATTTGGAATAAGTAGCCTGTAAAGCATGTAAACTGGCGCTATATAAATTCTTCAGACTGAGTCACCACATACTATTATAGGCTGACTTTCAAGTTTCTCAGAGCCAAGTAAGATTTCGAGATTATTACATGTGTAATTAGACAAAACACCATGTTTTGAATTGTGTAGACTACCAAAATCATACCAAATTGGCGCTATATAAATTTATTATAATCACTAAATGACCTATTTTATCACTAAACAATACTACAATAGCCTATATTTCTCAGACCAAAGTAATACTGCTGTGTCTTTATATTTATCTGGCGTCCTGTGATCACATCCATTATCTTGCAACATACCCAAAATTAAATACACAGTGTAAGATAGCATTGAAAATTTTTATTCCCAGGTAAAGGGGTTAAGGGTTAACAGTCCCTATTGAGAAAATCGCTTTTATGTGACAACCGTGTGATATTTACCCGCGATGACCTTCACTCAAGCTGTGATTGGCTAAATTTAAAAGCTATCCCACCCTCAGTGCAAAAAAACAATATTATAGAAGTGCAATGGGGAAATTATAAGAAAATTATACAAAGAACTTGGAAAATTTATCCAAAATGCAAGGCATGAAATTTAAAATTAGTATAAGCTCTGACAAATCTTTATATTACTTATGATCCTTAAAATGGCATGTAATGGGTTTCATAAGATTTTAGGACAATATTTGGTCGAGTCCTTTGCTGGATTTTGAGATTTATTGTGACAAAACAGACTTTGAGTGATTGGAATTAGAGTTGTATTGTGGACATTAGAAATGCTGAGTTTTCGTGTTCTTTCTTCAAAATTGTGGAACAAGTTAAATAGCGCTAGTGAACAGAAGTGTTTACATATAAGCCGTGTGTTCGATGGAGGGTGACTTATAAATGCAGAGGTAATGCTAGCAGGGTCTAAAGTTGGTTGGAACGCACAAAGTTGTACAATGTTAAATGGATATCATTGGCCCTTGTGTAGGTTGCTATATAAATTAACCTTTTGTTATTGCAAGAAGTCTGCTAATTCTGAAAATATATAGTTTATGATGCTTAACTGTAGCCCTTGTTGCACTGTTGTTATGGGCCAATGTGAGTGTGTGGTGGTACAATGGAATTGGTCAGATTGTTTATGATGTCTAAAATGATGATTTCTCTAGGGTGCCACAGGTCTTGGATTTAGCATTGCGGGTGGTATTGACATTCCTCATATCGGGGATGATCCCAGCATCTTCGTAACGAAATTGATAGAAGGCGGTGCAGCTGTAGTTGATGGTAGACTGAGGTTGGTGTAGCATTTGCTTTTATCACTGATGTTGTACGTTTTCTCCTTTATGTCACAGTGGCATCCTAGCATCGATTAAAAAAAGTTATTTGTCAAAGGTGCTACGATCATGTTCTGAATTAAAGTTGAAGTAACTTTTTCTTGATCAGTAATCACTTCTTCATTCGGTCATTCGGATATCTATATAGCGTTCATTCAAGAAAACTACTCAGAGACGTTCTCAACTTCAGCATGGCCAAAGAGTCTTAAGATGGGAAAAGAACACTGGTGAGAAATACCTAGGTGAAAGGCAGAGCTTTAGAGGGAGTCCATTCCAGGTCATAGGGCCCACAATAGAAAAGGCCCAGCTCTGCCTGGTGAAGGTAGGTAGGGGCAAAAGGAACTTGAAGGAGACCCTCATTTGTTCTGCATTTGTTCTCAATTGTTTGAACTTGATTTACTCTGAAGTATAAGAAATGAAAATTCTACAAAAAGAGTTACAGGTCAGATAAAGAGTAATAAAATGGAATCAATATAGCTGTGCTTTGTTGCTTTTCAGAACAAATGACATAATTGTGTCAGTAAATGGTCTCTCAGCAATTAATATAACTCATGCCCAATCAGTCGATGCACTAAAAAAGGCTGGAAGGACTGTATGCTTGGTTAGTATTATTGGAAACTGTCAATACTGTGACTTGCTAGCTTTGTTTATTCTATTGCAGCGAATGTGATTAATTTCGACCATGTAATGAAAGCAAACCTTCAGGCAGATAATTAGCTGCGTTTGCAGATGTTCTATATATTCGTGTATTGTATCAAAAATACAGGCCGCATTTAGTTATAGAAATATGTATATGGAGGGACAATGGCAGTCTAAGTCTAAAGCGGACTCTGGGGATGAAACTAGAGTGATTTTTATTTTGGAGAATAATGTCATGGCCAGAAAAATCTGTTATGTATTTCCAAGTTAGAACATGACTTTTTCAATGTTTGGGTTAAGTATTTTAATTTGATAGCAGATATATATATTTTGGAGTATTTAAAATATCCATATCTGCCAGCTAGAACAGTGTACAAGAACAAGAATGGAGCTACTCATTCTTACTAGTTGAATAGCGTTTGATCTAATTTGGTGTATTTTAAATATCCGTATATGCCAGCTAGAACAATGTACAGTAGATCACTGTAAAATCTCAATGACGACTTCTTTTCATAACCTCTCATTTACTCTACTTTTCTTTCTTAGCTACTCACTCTCATACTTGCTATATTTACAAATCGAACTACTTATTCTTCTACGCATAAGCATTGTGCTCTTACATTTTCACTCTCTACTCTTACATTTTTACTATACCATATGTAAGACTGTGAATAAGCTCTTGAATACCTGGGCCCCATTAGGCGCTGCCTCCCTCGGGTTTTTACTTCGCCATTTTACGGATTGCTTAAAACTGTTTTCTTCCGCACGGCCTGGGTTGGGAGTGCCTCTGAGTAGAAACCTTGAAGGGGTGCTATATAAATTTTGATTGATTGATTGATGATCATCCAGACACCTCTGTTGGAGGTTTGCAGCTTTGCCAAGGCCCTTGAAACAAGTAATATACATGCTAAATTGCTAATGCTATGAGGCATTTTAGTAGCAGTTTTGTTTTTTGCAGCATTCAAGATGATTGAAGGTGCTAACAAGACCATTCAGCGCATAGTTTATGCCTTTGGCAATTTAGTTGGTGTTGGTCTGGCTGTATATAAGTGTCAAGTGATGGGGCTTTTGCCAACACATGCTTCTGACTGGCTGGCTTTTGTTGAACCTCAGAAGGTAAAAATGTGGAGTTCTATACGATTATACTCTTTACGGGCTTACAGTAGTCACTCTCTATATTAAAATTTTAAAACTACAATTCCAAGAATGGTTAGGGTGAAATTTGGTTGCAATGGAATTGTTCACACTAATCCTCTGCCTTTTATGTGAAATGATTTGCACCATACAGCTAAATGTCTGATCTGACAGTGGTGAAAGTCTGGTGCATCTCTAATTTACACTGTGAAGTGGCTGTAGTCACTTCGTTATTCTCTGGCACCAATGCTACAACTGGATCAGATACCCAGACACCATTCTAAAATGTCCCAACTTGCCAAGAAGAAATTTTTCAACTTGCATTGCTACTGACTTGGCAAGAATGAAGGGTGGTGTTTAGCTCTAATGGCTTAGTATTCCATTCAGTCAGTCTAGTGCTCAACTGTTGTGTGATTGTTATTGATCAGTGTTTAATCAACAGTGCTACTGTCATTCTGGACGTTTTCATTCAGTATTTCTTTCATCAAATGATAACTTCTCCTAGCAATCACTTTTTCCCTTTGTTTCCCATATTACCAACATCAGTATTTGTAAAGGATCAGCAAAGTTTTTATGATGGTTTAAAAGAGTGTGATTTGAGATTCGAGTTGATATTATTGTTTTCAATTATCTCTGTTCTGACAACTTGTACTTCTGTTATTTGTAGCAACTGGAATGGGCAAATGGTGGCATTGGATTGTGAAAGGCACTTTAAGCCTATATACGGAGCTAAATGCCTGATCTGGCTACCATTTTGTAACTGAACTGTGTAGAGATATTCTGGAAACAAAAAAGAGAGACATTTTCCAACTAAACCACGCTTCTTGTCATATTTCTCCATGTTAGCTCAGTCTTTGTCAAAGCCTATCAACTTTCATTTTGTTCTAAATACATTGTAATACTTTTGTTTGATATCTAATTTGGGCAAAAGCACTATACCCAGAATTTCCCTGTCTAATTAATAATGTTAGGATTACAATTAGTAATAGCATCTCCGGTTCTCCACTAATTGTGGTCCTGATGTATTTTGCATGCTGGGCCACGAATGTAATGCAGACTAATGCTCATCTGCTAATGCATTTCTAATAGAATATTGTACACTGTACAGTATAGAATTGCAAACTACAGTATTGGCATCTTACAAGTCTGATAAATCATAGAAGATGGCATTTTTAGTGTATATTCTTCAGTATTGAATTACATTTACCAAATTGGATTAGTTCACATGCTATTAGGGCGTGTATAGTACACTATACTTTGACGTGTATAATATACTAATGCACCTACTACCTTTTGAACTGAATACATATCAGACAATCTTTGGCACTTCACAGGCACTTGAATAGAAACGGAACCAGCCACCTTGGTGCACAGTTTTACAGTAAATACAAGAAGTTGATATGAATTAGAGTCCAGGAAGCATGAATCAGTGGATGAGAAGTCTTTCAATGTAATTCTAATATGAGCGATAAATTTTATGATCCACCACCAAAAATGCAACTGAAGCAAAAATGTGGCCTTAATTAATACACAGGCACTCTAAAAACGTTGAAATGGTATAAAACATGACCAAGAAACAATTATTTACCTTGTGCTATCGATTCGTAGAATCTTAGCGACCGCCACGATGAAGCGTCTCCATTTCCCTCTTTCTGAAGTCGCGTCCCTTAGTTCTGCCAAATTCATTCCAGTTGTTTCATGCATCTCATCCAGTTTTCCCTTGATCGCCCTTGTTTTCTCCTTCCCTCTCCACAAGCCAACATCATTTCCTTTTCTAATCCATCTGATCTCATAACATGTCCAAAGAACCTCAGCTTTGTTTTTAGCACTATTTTTTTGTAACGTCTCATCCTTGTCAATTCCAATCACCATGCGTACCCATTCATTAGTTTCTTTTCTCTATCCATGATATTCTCAGCATCTTCCTCCATATCCACATTTCACATGCATTGATCTTTTTTTCCCCCTTTCTTAGTCATTGTCCACGTCCCACTGTCATAAATTACTGTTGGTATGATCAAGGCCCTCACCAATCTTCTTTTCGTTTCTATGCTCACGTGTTTGTCCTTCCATATTTTTTCCAAACCATTCATTGCAGCTTTTCCTATCGCCACCCTTCTATATATTTCCATATCGCACTTTCCCTCTCTCTCTACTACTGATCACAAGAACGTAAAGCTTGTTACTGTCTCTATTTCCTCTCCATCTATCTCGAAATTGTCCTCCTCTACTGTTTTGTCATGATCTTTGTCTTCTTTATATTGAAATAGAGTCTTATTCTTACTTAAACTTAAATTTCTCAGCTTCAAGTTGTACTTCAACCTCGTCATTTGTGCTTAGTGCAAAAAAATGTCAAGTAAAAAACAAAAGTGTGTCAATTTCTCAGAGGGCAAGTGTCCCTCTTGCCCCATGTGTGGTGTCCATGGGATACATGGATGCCTCAACGCAACAGACAAGTTTTCAAAGTCATATCCCCGGCACAGATTGACAGGCAGATTGTGGGACGTGGTAGTGTAGTGGTGAAGGTCGCCGCCTCGCAACCGAAGGGTTGCGGGTTCGAATCCCACCCACAGCGTGTAAAACTCCGATACACCTTCGGGCTGTAGTCGGGACCGCCTCTGAATAGCAGCAGACTGTAAGAGGCGGTATAAAAATACACACATACATACATACATATAGGGAGGCCATAATAGATAGATGTTCAAAACACTGAACATGCATCTTGTTGCATGGTAACATTGTGTCCGATCGAATGTATGCAGGTGCACTTAAGGACAACATACCGATACTCTACTCCATCACAGCAAAACTACTGTTGCATTAAAAAGTTAAAGCAAGAGTTAAAGAAGTAAACTGAAGTAAACTTACGAAAGGTCAAAGGACGAATAATGATTCTCAGTCTTGAGCTGAGTTACCTGTTCCTTGATGATAGTCCGAAGGCTTTTCACGTTTTCATCCAAAAGCTGATCACGAAGCCGATTTTGCTTCTCCAGTTCTTGCTGCAGGAAGACAATTTGCTCCCTGATAAATAATTACACAAACTCAACATGAGAGACTCAGAGCTCTACACATGTGATGACAAGTCTCTATGTGACTAGTGTAAGTGACCTCATTAAGACTTTTAATAACTAGAGTTTGGTGAAAATGACTGGGAAAGTAGCACCACTTGTCTTTGAAATGTTGAAGGTCCAGTAAACTTAATGTTGGTGTCAACTGTGGATGGTACCCCTGAAACTATAATTAATTACTAAAGGGACATGAAGCAGAGCAGCCATGTATCAGTAAATCTGTGATTATCTATTTTACTGTGGTCATCCATTTCTTAGATACAATTGTAGTCATCGATTTTTAGTGACCACAGTCATCCGGGGACTCAGGAAGATAACTTTTAAACATAACCATTACTGCCTCCAGTTCGTTTTTTTCCATATCGTCATCCATATAATCACAAAAACGTTCATCTAAATGTAGGTTAATCTAATCATTAAAGCCTAACTTCTAACTATTTGTCCTGCATCCCCAAATGTAACATCAGAGTTGCACATATTATCTAGGTCAATAACTGAATATTCATCTGCTTCACATTCTTTAAGTAGGGGAAGATTCCCCAAAGCGCACCTTGTTTCCAAGACGCACCCTCCCCCTACAGCTAAACTGGCTGATACAGGAACGCAGCAGCCTACTTGCGTAATAAGTACATGATACGTGCTTATGTTGTTACCAATCAGCGTATTGTTTCGAGCGGATGGCTATTTACGAACCAAAAGTAAGTTTTCGCCGTCTTTGAACTTTTGCAAGTAGCAATTTAATGAGGTTTCTCCGCAAATTACTGAGCACTTGGAGAATAATCTTTTCTTGTTACAGTCAGCTGCTTTATCAGCCTCAAGTGTAGCATTAT
>JAQFXW010005363.1:0-10448 GCA_034693945.1 Dendrobaena attemsi
TTTCCTGCATAATTTTATTATTTTTTCCAGAATTTATTGAGTTCTACTCTATTATAACGTTGCATATTGACTGATGGGGCTGAACAATTATTGTGCATTAAGGGCTTGTCCAAGGTCTCTACTGGATCGATTCCCATGTTCAGGTAAACTGGTACCGTAGGCCTATGTTAGTAACCATTGAGACAAGGAACCTTGAATCAGCACAACTGCAATATTTACATAGGCCATCATTTAGTTTAATATAATAATTGTATGCATGTATAGGCTACACAAATATTTATGTAAATATCAAATTATGAATGTTATGCATAACTGCGTGCACGCAAGCCAGCCGGATCATTGCAGATATTAATATGCAAGTGGAAATGAGATATTTAATAGGTCTTGATTGTTATTGGTATGTGTTAAGACATCGACTTAGGTGTCTGTCTTCATAACCCACATAATTATTATAATAGACTTTCACAGAATGTGCATATTATATATATATAATATATATATTTTTATTTGTGTGTGTGGTGTACAGTGTACATGGCAGGTTCTGTGTGTGCATGTGTGTATTTGTAAAGAGGAGTACATCACATATTTTTATATACATGTCTTTGTGTGTGATTTTAGATATATGATTCATGTATAACATATATATATTATATATGTATGACGCAGAATGGCACAGAGCTACATATAATTGCTGCAATCTGTTACAATGTAAATAACAGTGCAGACTACATCCCTATCAGTGTGTTTTTATTAATTGAAGTACACCGAAAAAACACTGCGAGGCATAAAAAAGGAAGCCCCTAAAAAATCGTTATTAACTCATACAATAATTGATCAAAACAAATGCGGTCTCGGATAGCAAAGAAGCCTACAGAGACGTTTTACTAATGGAAGACCTACCTGAAATTCGAGAATTCTCTAAATTTAACATTTTCCAGCAAGATGGTGCTCCAGCGCATTGAGCACGAGAAACGGTTGCACTTTTGACGAATGAAACTTCTGACTTCATAATTCCTACACTATGGTCCCCTAACAGCCCAAATCTGAATCCTGTAGATTATAAAATATGGGGATGCATGCAGGAAATGGTGTACAAATCAAAGGTCCGTGATGTTGAGGATCTTCGTAAGTGAATCATGCAAGCTTGGAACGATTAGACCAAAGAATTATTGACTCGGTTGTGTGTGAATGGCGCAAGCGACTTTGCGCAGAAGCTAAAGGTGGACAGTTTGAATACAAACTGTAATTTTTATTACATTGTCTGCTATTTAGCTATAACGTTCATAAATTTTATTGACATTGTTTGAATGTTGTTAAAATAATAATGATTCTCTAGGGGCTTCCTTTTTTGTGCCTCACGGTGTATATATATAATTTATATATAATATTATATAAACATAAAATTAGACTTAAGTATTGATGCCTTTGTTTGTTGGACCCTGTGAAACATAAAACAGAGGCTGCTTCATTACCCTGTGCCTGGTTATGTAGTGTCTATGGCTCCATCTTTCTAATACTTTCTTTCTTAGTGTTAGGCATGCTGGCACAGTGGGATAGTCGCCGCCTTGCGTCCAAAGGGTCATGGGTAGGATTCCCACCCTAGCCATTGCATAGGGACCCTGGGCAAATCCTTCACTCACAACTGCTCAAAGTGCTTCTTCGTGTTAACTTCAACACACCTCTGGCCTGTAGTCGGGGACCGCCTCTTAATAGTAGTGGACTGAAAGAGGCGATATAGGGAGACACACATACTTACGTATGTCATGTGTAATCTCATAGCCATGGGTGCCCGAACATAGGGGCAAGAGGGCAGGGTTGGCATTTGACCCGGGTAAAACTGGTTTTGCCCGGGTCGGTGGGTTAAACCCGGCTTTAACTGGTTAAAATCGGGGAAAGGCACATTAGGTTCTTTTTAACTTCTGACCCTGGTAATAGTGCACTGTATAGTGCATTATATTTAAACTCCACAAATACCAGGAGAATAATTAAATAAATAATTAAAATAAATAGACAATAAATATAGAGACACTTTAAGGTAAATAAAAACAATACATGATAACTTCCATAAGCAGACCGGTAATTTCTTTACATTAAGTAACATTGTAATTTTCTAATTTCAATATTAAACACATTTTTTTTGATGCATCATTGCATCACTTGATTCACTTTATCAAAAAATTTTGCAGTCTATGCAACTGGATTGGAAAATTAAATGAACTTTGGAATTTGGACAAGGAGGTATCAGAACAGATTTTGACTTTCATGTTTTATTAGATATTAACAGTTTTAAATGCTATTCTCGCATTCTGAGTTTTAGGTAAGAGTCTGACTTACTCGGTTTAAGTCCGCTATGTCTACAAAATACATTTGAACTTAGAAGATCACATAGTTACACAATGTTTAATTTGGGCTAACTTATTCAAATCTGTGACTGCGACAATTTCAAAAAGTTTTTCCATGAATACAGCATGTCATTCCTTCATTAATTCTTGTCATTAAACAATTACAATTAATATAAGCAAATATGAACAACATCTTGAAACAATTACCATGCAAGATAGTTTTGCGCACATCATGTGGGTTTTTGAGGTTTTGCCCAGCCCGGTTTTAACCATGGTTTTAACCGTGGTTAAAACTACCTGTGGGTAAAACTTGCCAACCCTGCAAGAGGGGGCCCCCTGGAAAATTGATTGACTTGTATTTTAACTGCTAATTTTACGAATTTACAAAAACTTTCACTAAATTACAAATAAGTTATAAGTGATTTCTTGCAAATTGTTTCAGATTTTGAAATTATACATTTTAGAACTATAACTTATGAAAATGTTCCTATTGTTAATTTCCTTGTTGAAGTATTCAAGTTCTTGTGTTTTTGCCCAACTTGTAAATTTGTTTTGGTGTTTTACCCCTCCTATGAAAATTTCTGCTGGCGCCCATGCTCATAGCATTTAGTGTCTGTTCCCTTTCTTGTGGCATAGCCTTTGCAACTAGCAGTTCATGACCCTCAAATCAGTCACTAATGGATACCACAAACTTGTGGCTTCTGCTGAAAAATATGCCATTACTCCATCATCCACTCCAATCTGAAGTTTCTCCTGTCCAAAAGCTTGCTAGAGAAATACAACCCTCTTCTTTGCTACAAGCTACCCACCTTCAAGTCAATCAATGTACTTAAGGTGCATGGGATGGGCTTTTTGAATGAATCAAGGAAGCTGAACTTCTGACCTCTTGGTTGATGGTCCAGCAAACTGACCTCTATACTATCCCAGGTCAACCCAAGAATTTAAATTAAATTGACAAACAGTGAAGACGTAAAGAGAAGATGATAAAAATATAAAGCAAAGTTGCCAGTCCGTCTGTCTATCTGAATGACTCTCTGTTTATCTGTCAATTCATCTAATTATGTCTTGTTTGACTTGAATCTTAGCCTGGACAGATGAGGTCCAGTGAATAGCTGTCTCCTTCAAAGCCTCATCTATCGGCTCTCGACTGCATCTGCTCGAGCCAAGACAACGCTCCAGTCTTTCTTCATCTTCATCACATTCTTGCTTGTGATTTTTGTCTGCTCACTCTATCTACTACTGATGCAGTTTCTGATTGTTCTACAGCCATATCATCGCTTGAGAATCTCAACGACCAGATCTCGACGTTTGTGTTTTCGCGTCAGAGACCGAACCGTCTGACGAGCATCCATCTGACGGACGAGGACCAGGAGACCCTCCGAGAGTCCTTCTACCAGATGAGGTCTCTGCTGGTAGAGGCTCAGACTCAGTTCTCCAAAATGGCCGAAGACAACCAACGCCTGGCGGCGAGAATCGACGGGTCACTGCACGAGACAAACGAGGAGATGACAGCGATGAGGACGGAATTGCAAAGGCTGCTGCTAATGACCAATGGTCGAGCTCTCAATCAAGGTAGGTGCATGGACGGGTCTTGCAGATGAAATATATAAAGGTAATCTCAAATCATGGTTGATCCTATGTTCATCTGTCTGCTTTCAATTTTATGCAGACCTATCCAAAGATATCCCTGCGTGTACACATCTTCTTTATATCCATGTTATCACATTGGCAATCAGGCATATTTAAGAAAAGTCCAATTCTGTCAAAATGCTGATGTGGCACATTTATAAGATCACAGATAATTTGTGCACCACTCTTGAATGAGCTGATTCCGTGTGTTTAGCCATAAAGTACGAGGTGCACTTTTGGAGTTTGTAGTTTATGATTATAATTGGCTCCATGGAAGGAAGGAAGAGAAAAAAGTTTGGAGGAAGATCAGATGAAACATAGAGAGGAGGAGAAGAATCGCCAAGAGAAGGAAATGGAAAAAGAGGAATGAGACAAACAGTTTAAATAGACCATCAAAGATTTCTTTACCAGCTTGAAATGATGCTATAAAGGCAAATTAGCACAAAGGGATGGTGCTGAATATACATACAGAGTTTAGTAAGTATAAACAGACGGATAGACAGACAGGAGGACAGTCAGATAGACAGATGGAAAAACAGTAAGACGGACAGACTATGAGTTGAAGAGCCCCTCCCCGCATATCCTATATTCGTTCCATTAAGGCCTTTGCCATTTTTAGCTCGGTTAGAGTGAATTCCTCACGCAACAGTTGTCGGATTGGGATAATGAACCCAGTTCTCCCCGCCACAAACGATAGGGGAAATCAAGCGTACTTCCAGGCAGGTCGTGACGGATTTTGGAAATTAGCGAGCGATTGAAAATACTGGTAATCATGGGGTTTCTGTGCGTACGTGTAGTATTGTTTCGAAACCTAGACTAACTATGTGCTTATAAAGTTAGAAATGCACACAGTCTGACGAGGAATACTAAAGACATAGGGTGCAGCCTAGAAAATGCAGATTGTTTAGTTTAATGAATCCCCAAAGAAAAAGTAAACCGAGCAAAATCTTCCCAGGCCAGGACATAAGACCCTTAGGACTGGAATATAAGGTCCCAGCATCAGTCAAGTAAGGTGGATAAACATGTCTATCTAGACTATATCCAAAAGAATGCACATTAGATAATATTCAATTATTAAATAAGTCATAATTAGCCTAAACATACATAAAGATTTGACCTTAGTCTGGGAAACGGGACACAACTGGTAAGATAGTTCTGCCCAAAGACAAAGGTCTTGAATAGAACTGTCAAAACTGGAAGCCAGTGAAATTGCACGAGCATCAATTAAACGAAACCTAGGAATGTAGCCAATTAGTGGCAATTACATGAGTGTCAACATATAAGACTCGTGATTTGGGTTATAGTCCTTTTTTCTCCCTTGGCTCCCTCTCCTTTTCATGGTCTTCCTCCTTCCCTTTCATCTTTCCCTGCATCTTCTGCCATATTCCTCTTCATGTTTCTCTCTTCTGCATCTCTTCCTTCCCCTCTTTATTTGCAGGTAGTGATCTGTCTAGTGTTCCTTCAAATGCTTAGCACAATCTTCCTCCTCCTCCTTAGAGAAAAATTTACCACCATCTCATGACCTTCTTGCCACTGAAATTTGATGCAGCAAGTAAGGCAAGGCTGGAAGCGATTATACAGAGTTTTAAGTTTCGGTGAATGAGGGTAGACTGTAATAGAGACTGCATTCTCTAAGGTGGCTAACAATTAACACTACCACTGAAAAAGTGACAAGCTTCACAACTTTATATGATTATTTACTGGATGGTAGTTTGGGATGTTTGGAAGACAATTGGATCTGCAAGTTAATCCAGGGTGAGTGTCATGTTATGCAATCCCTTACGACATCATTTCCTTGGCCTCAGCATATGAAGGTGCTTTCCAGTCTTTTCCTTAAATGCCTGATCTTTCTTTGCGTTGATGGTGTTCTCCGATTATGCATCCGAGTTCACTAGTGGAAGAGACACCGAACTATCTTTCAATTCTGCCGACCATGAACTCCAACAGCCTCTTCTTTTCCCCCTTCAATCAACAACAATTCCATGCTTGATAAGTTGACAGTCTGCTACTGTGCACTGCTGTGCTTCAACATATCGAATGACTACTGAATTTATTTGAGAAACATTCTTGAACTTCGCTTTCTCAGTCGTGATTTTGTTATGGGTTGGGCGTTTGCACAGTTTGAAAATGAAATGCAGGAGAAGGAGATGAAAGGGCTAAGGGGTAGGGGAGTTATCTATTTGTTCAAGGGCAGGTCAACGTGTTCGTTTTGGGGCTTCTTGATGTCATCTCCTCTCTTACACTTGCCCTGAGGCGTTGAACGAACGCCTAAGAATACCAGATAAGGCATCAAATATTGTATTACAGTATATTATGTGGCTTATTTTATAATATCATGATAGTCATCCTAGTTATTTTTTGCAACTGTATTCAGAATAACATCTGCTGTAGTAATGAAAATTAGTGTTTAACATACTTTTTTGAATCGATGGCCTTCATCATAACCGCTTCAGGTTGACCGACTTGGAAATGACGATGATGACTGTCGTAGCATTTGTGGTAACAGTGAACGTGGTATTGGTAGTTGTTTAATCATTCTTCATCTGTTCATTATTAACACATTGACATGATATTTTTTAAATTCTGAAAATTCATAATTGCTAGTTTTTTTTATTATAGCAACAGTTTTGCTATTTATCAGTAGATTCGGAACCTATCCAGTCAGAGTTTATGGAAGAGTTGGTCGAGCTGAAGCAGGAAAACAAGCGACTAGTGGAGGAGCTGGAAAAGGCTCAAGTGGAGCTGGAGAGGATGAGGGAAGTCAACGAGAAACTGACGAACAACAACGACACAACAGCGGAGCAGAACCAATTGAAACAGGAACTGATCCAGCTCAGACGAGAACTGCATCGATCCCAAGAACAGATCCACTGTAAGTCAGAGAAACAGGAACGGATCTGCGGATCGAATCGAAAAGGATCAATAGGGATCCTGTCAGTAGATCTTGATACAATTCTATCTGCATTTCTTAATTCATATTAACATATTTTATTCATTAGATTCTGACATTTTCCTCTTTTATTACATTTTATGCTGTTTTATACTCGATTATGCTCTGTTTCATCCTTTGCTATTTGTCCTTTTTGTTGTCAATTCTATCATATGCTGTCTTTCATTTATTGTGTTTCATTCAAGTTCGTAATATAGTCTAAGACATTCTGTTCCATTTAGGAATTTTACCAGTTTTAATATAATCTGTAATAGTTATTTTATTCTGTGCAAGAGTTTATATTGTGCTATACTTTCGTGAAAAAACAATGCAAAATTGATTAGAATGCAGCACATGCAGAAACTATTTAGATCAAGTCTAGTCAATAAATTTATTACTGACCTCTCCACTCTTATCTCTAATAATAATAATCATAGATATTTGAGTGCCATAGTTCGTAAGCAGTTGAAGGAAATCAATGCAACGATTCAGAAGCACTCTCAATCTCGCCTTAGTTATGCTCAGTCCTGTGATCCACTGAGCTATTTCCTTCACAGTTACAAACAAAGCACCATAGAAGTCAACACTTTATTAAACAGACACTGGTGGGTTCAGAACCTCAGAGGAAGGGGGTCACATCTGACATTGCTTTTGCCATAGATCTGCTATTAATTAGCGGGTTTGGTTTGTGTGAACCCCTTAAGGGGTTTAGTTGGCATAAGCCCTTTCAAGCCCATCTTAATAAGAAACACGTTAAGTTCTTATTTGATTATGTTCGAATGCAATAACTGGTATAGCACATTTAAAATGCACCAGCCTGCCACCAAGTATCAACCTATGGTAGTTTCACTTAGGACCATAGTAAAAGAAATGATTTTCAATTGGAGAGATATCAATCAACGTCTCATGGGATAGAGAAGCCAGAAATGAGTCTATATATAGGTTCATCTTGCTGAGAGTTTTGCAAAGTTCTTGTTTATTCGATATAGTGATGAAATTTGATCAGAAGAAGTTGAAAGCGGAGAAGCTTGATCTACTGGGTCAGATGAGACAGCTCTACGGGACTCTGGAAGACAAGGAGACTGAACTGAAGGACTTCATTGGAAGCTATGAACAGAGGATCACAGAGAGCGAGAAAGTCATCAAACAGGTCAGCTGTCATTGTCTTGGTTGTCATCATCATCCGTTGTCATCACAGTCATCATCGTGACCACTGTCGTATCAATTGACATCTGGGTTCGATGTGTAGACAATGTTAAGTACAAGAGACAATAAATAAATAGCAATAATTAATTATAACAATATTACAAATACCACTTACAAATATTACTATTCATGTCAATAATTGCTAGATGGCTTCAGAGAGAACAGACTATGAGAGTCTTAAATGGAACCTGGTCCAGAGAGCGGAAGTGTTGAACGATCGTAGCCTCGGTCTGACCTTGGAGCTCGACATCAAGGACCAAGTCATCGTCCAACTGGAACAGGAAATGGCGCGACTCCGTACAGTTGTGGTGAGCAAAATTGTTACCTATTATGTGTAGACCGTGTGGTACAATGTGGGGCGTGGTAGTGTAGCACACACGACCATACTGAACAGTTTGTAAGGATGGCGATATCAAAGTACAGCTGTATTGTATAATTTGTATAATATGCAATTGTAGTTTGCAATGTTTATTAGAAGTTTTCATGGCTCCGCTTCAAGAGACAGCAATCAGTGTCACACATTCTTAGATATCTTTCAAAGAGATTTCAACAGTTGGCAACTGATGCTTAGATAAGTAGGAAAGACCTCACTCGCCCTAGGTCTCCCGCACGACCCACATGTATGTGAAACCCTTTCAATGAATTTTCATCTAGAGTTGGTCACAGTTCCTGCACCAGTGGCTGTACCATTTATAGAGGCAATTTATATAGGCAATGAAACAAAAACAGAAATTCTCAAAATTTAACTGTGCATTATGCTATTTGTGTCTCAGCCGTTTGACCAGTCGACGTCTTCATCGGTCAAGGACAGTCTCTCTGAGGAGTCACTGAGGTCAAAGGCTTTGACCTTTGAACCGATGAACGGCACCATCCAATTGACCCCTCAACTGGATGAGTCCTATTGCAAAACATTTCCGCGAGTCCATGGACGATTCATGGACCATCCGAAGATGGCTCGACAGGTGTCCTGGTCAACACATAAAGAAAACGGTAATGTACTCTATTCTTCTCTACACTAGGCCTACTGGCCTCGTCCCACAGAGCTTTTTAAGTTTTTGTGCACTTGCTGAGCAAGTATTCGTGGTGGAAAATGCCCTGTGTCCCTACATGTAGCTGATGAGGGGCAAATAAGCGTTTCTCATCTGCAGATATAAAAAGTCTTTTATGCAATAATCTAAAATCGTCCAAGTACCTCACCCATCGCTCTATCTAAATGACCTTTCTTTTCTCAATATTATTCACCAGGTAGCGCTAGAATTCACCAAATGACAATGCACACGTCTAATGCTATTCTACTCAACAGAAGCGGTTTAGCTGTCAAACAAGATCATTGGGTCAAAATTAATATCAATTAACAAAAATATCAATAAAATTACATAGTGCCACTTCAAGATTGCTTCTCAGACGCAAAACATGTTGCACAAAAATCTAGGTGAAGACTCGGGAGATCTTTTAGTTTCTTGACATATCTTCAGTTTTTAGGTCAGAGTGTCAGAAGAATGAGGAGGCCAGTGCATCCCGCCTGTTAATCTGAAAATCTCTGTTGTATAGCATTGTATTCAATTGCGATTAATTTCATTGATTGAACGACTGGCTGTTTTGAATTTACTTTTGATCAAAGACATACATTTTCTTCTTCTGTGTTCTGTTCCATAAGGCAGAGGCGGTGACATCCAGAATAATCGAGCCAGTGACGCTGCATGTCAGTCCAACAGTCGAGACAATATTCTGGATCGTGAGGGTTCTGTGTCCAACGCACCAACATCGAACTCGGTCACTTCCCCCAACTTCGAAGCCAGTCCAGAAAGAACGAGTAAGAAGATTTACTTGTCATAAGAACAATTATCATCATCCACATCAGAACCTTTGGAGATTACTTTGTGATGATGAATGATGCATCAGTTTCATCATCTCAGTCTTGACATGTGTCCTTGTCTTTATATTCATCTGTGGCTGTCTGCATATCAGTCTCTGTTTCTGTGCGTATCTCTCTCTCTCACTCTGCCTTTTCGTTCTGCCTCTGTGTATATGTACTGTCAAGTTCTTCTATGCTGGTGTGCTTATTTCATGCAGACGAATCCTGTTCTCTTTATGTTGCTCTGTCAAGTTTTCTGTTCAGTCTCTGAACACTCACTTCTGTTTTTCTCTTTTGTTACTGTTCCTCTCTATCCATCCGTTCGCATTTCTGTCTCTCATGTCTTCACTTCTTTCCCTTATGCAGACCAATTTCAATCAATCAATCAACAAAATTTATATAGCACCTCGTCAAGGTTTCTACTCAGAGGCGCTCCCGACCCAGGCCATGCGGAAGAAAACAGTTTTAAGCAATCCATAGAATGGCG
>JAQFXW010005364.1:0-10446 GCA_034693945.1 Dendrobaena attemsi
AATATATTAAATGCTTAACACAAGATTGCAATGTGAGCTGAGTGAGGCAATAGATATTTATTTGTGATTTGTACGAAAGCAACAGCGAAACGCAGACTCACGTCTTTGTGAAATTGTAGAGGGATAGGCCCAGCCAAACGGTGCCCAGCATGAGCAGAAGATACAAGAGGCTGTTCTCCCTGAGGCAGTCGCTGATGACAGGATCCGCGCCATAGCCCTTGCCACTTCCGGACGCCTGGTCAGCCCTCAGAGCGAGATGACTGATGATGTCCTGAGGACTGGGCGTATTAAGGATCGTATCTGTCCCGACCACGACAACGGACTCTGTGTCATTGAGATCACATTTCGGTGAGTGATAGTTCTCTTGGAAGTCTATAAATCACAATAACACAATATGGATTTAATTAGAGATCAAATGCTCACGCAGAGTCAATAATTCTAAATCTGAGAAGACAAATCTGAATCTGGAGCAGCAAGTTCCAATTTCTCTTGAACAATGAACAAGACTTCTGCAACAACTGAGTGACATGAAAGCTGGATGTCAACACTATTATTAGGGTTCAAACCCAACCAACATAGAAGATAGGCTACAATTTCCCTTTTACGGTATGCCAGCTTATGCTAGGCCCTATACCGATCCCCAGTAATCTCTGCTAAAGGAAACACAATGACCATCCATTGCCGATGGAAACATAGGGTGGTTAGGAAGTGGACAGCAACCTGTTCTTACTTGTAACACTATTGGCTATCTAACAAAACAATTTAACAGGAGACAACAGTCCTATCTCTCTTTGGCATCATGTATGGGAGACACCTATTCCTACTCTGTGGGCCCGTAAAGGCAGTGGCCAGTTAACAAATGTCCAGTTTCCGTGGTATGCCAGCTTATGCCTATACCAAATGAGTGACAGTAATTACTTTAGGAAAACGAACTTTCCATGAGTCCATTCAACAAGTTCAAACCCAAAGTTGTTAGATTACAGTGCAAGTGCATCACTTGACCCCACGAGGGCTAGTGGACTATTGGTCCTCACTAGCATATCTGAATTACCTTTATTCTGACTTGCCTGACCACATTGATTCAACTATAAACTGAGACTGACTATTGTTAACAGCTTCATTACAGCAGCCAGCTTCCTTTACAAATATCAAATCAAATCATTTTTTATTGTAACCCATAAACAATGCCATAATGTGCATTCAAAATATAACAAAAGGAATGATACCATGCAGGGCAGCAAAGGGAACCCAGAAGGAATGTTAGTTCCGAAAGGCAGGGCACTCATACTATTGTGAGCTAAATAAAAAAAAATCAAATTCTGATCTACATGAAATTATAGCTTACCATAAACAACATCTTTGAAAGCATCGACAGCAAAAGCCATTGATATGAATAACGCAAAAATCTCTTCGGTTGACCTGAGGTAAACAGAATAACAAATTATTTTAGAGACAGTAAAGTAACACAGATCAACAGAGTGGTTGCTTTAAAAAAATGCAAGTGAAAATGAAAAAGAGAAATGCATATGTATAGTGTATACATAACAATGTCATTGAAATTCATGAAAGTAACATGATTGTCTAACAGATCCAAGTAGATACACCTAATTCGTGTTACTAGTATTAGTCAGGTCAAGGGAAGCAAAACCAATTATTGCTCAAACCATAAATTGACATCAGATAGTGGCACTACATAAATGTATACATCAAAATAAATAAATGAATAACCTTGTGCACCATTTCATGAGTTTACTAGCATCTGTGAATGCATAGATGAGCAGGAAGAAGGAGTTCCAAAGACCAGTACAAGCAAACATTCCAACGAAATCTAGCTTCCAATCCTCACAGATGTTATATATCACTACAAACAACAAGACAATAAATCTAAGTATTAAAACAGCTATGGAATTTTTTTTTAGATAATAATAATAATATTTATCCTTTATTGACCAATAGCTAACTGTATTTTGGTTTACAAGCACAAGTTATATGAAATACGGCCCGCTAGCAAGACGCGCAGGTCAGCTTCACAGCGGGTTTGATAACTAGCACTAGTGGCTTAAGTGCTGGAACACTCCTGGTATGGCCAAGCCAGGAGTGGGGTGATCTTATTTTCAACAAACCCGAGACAAACAACACAACAGAACACAGCACAATACAACAGATACAAACCTGCGAGCATACTTCTA
The DNA here is from genome assembly GCA_034693945.1 of Dendrobaena attemsi. Taxonomy (NCBI): domain Eukaryota; kingdom Metazoa; phylum Annelida; class Clitellata; order Crassiclitellata; family Lumbricidae; genus Dendrobaena; species Dendrobaena attemsi. Next base: position 2,190 of record JAQFXW010005364.1, read on the forward strand.
TATTACAGCTCAAAGTTACTATACTCTCAGTTTTAGTCGATTCAAGATTACTAGAAAGAAAATAGTTGAATGGAGTTAGTTAAATAATTCGAAAATTGTGGAGGGAACTACAAAACAACAGAACTAATGCATTTGATATTGCCCTCCTTCTATAGTACAAAGAGCACGTGACTAGTGACCACACCACATAAAATCGATGGCACTGATATAATGGAGAAAATAACTCAGCAATGCATCTGCTTAATTGTTAAACCACACTGTTACAGATAATTGTCATTAATTATTTCAAACCTTTTTCTTCTTCTTGTGCGAGCTGAACCTTTCTGAATGGTTCACCATATGAGAGGCGCTTTACAAATGCTTTGATACTGATATGATACAACCATCCAGTATGACTAGAGACAATATAACGAATCATACCAGTATGAGATATATGCACACTAGGTAGTCATTAGAGCAGAATCATGACCCGCCCAGGTCTCAGTTGGGTGCCGGGCACTACACTTAAGAAAATTTTTTGATTCACAACACACTTGCAAGTCTACAAGTTTCCCATTCATCAATCACCATGGTGCCTAGACTTGAGACTAAAAACTACTCAACTCTCAACAAGACTTAAACCTTTTTCTAACATACACTCAATTTCAAGAAAGAAGCTATCAAATAGTTAGCATGTAGCGCTGATAAACTATCTGGAAAATCAGGGCAACTAATAAAACAAAATATTTGATGCAAATTAAATTTGCAAAACATTATCAGGTTGTGACAACATGAATGGTAATTTATCATAGGATCAGATAATTCAGAGCTGCAGAGCTTGCTGTCTTAGCGGCCACAGCTTAGCAAATCAGCTGCCAATCACTGGCTAAGACGCTGGTCAACAAGTCTTACGTCAACATAAGCTGCTGTCCAAAGTGAGTCAGGTTCTCATTGCAATGACAGCCATAGATTTATTGCCGTGACGTCCATAGGGTCACATCATACTCATCCATATCTCCCCACAGGCTAAAGCCATTCTGCCAAATCAACCAATTGGATGATTTAGCACAATCTCAGCTGCCAATCAAACTCCATCTTCTGTGTGTAATTATTGTCCTGAATCATTCGAAGACACCATATTCCTCATGCTCTGATCCTATGATAAATTACCACTCATGCTGTCACAACCTGAGAACAGAGTTTCCAGTTTCAGATGGCTTTTTCATAGGCCTATAATTGTGATTGTGAATAATAGTCATCCTTATTGTTATTCAATTTACGCATGCTATTAGTAAAGACATTATTAGTTCAAGGTTTTTCTTTTCATTCTAAATTATTTTGGTTTCCTTTTGTCTTAAAAATTAACTGTCATCTTAAAAAATTGTAATAAACAGTGTTTAAACGCACTCAGGTGGCCCTAGCTTACGGGGTCATTGGGCCCTTCTGGGTTTCCTGGGTAACCAAATGAATGTTCTGTCATTTGCATGTACGGAAAAAGGCACTTTAGAAATTTATAAATAGAATAGAATAGAATAAACAATATTATACAAGATTGTTTGTCATAGTTACTGAATAATTGACTTTTGACTTTGACTTGACTACAAGATGAGAAAATAATCCCAACTCAATTACAACATATCAGCAGTTATTACTCGCTTCCAAGAAATCTACATCTGAAGACGAGTTACAGGAACTGCACCAACCGTAGCCAACGTACAAATCAATTAAGCTTTTGAGTGTAAGATTCTAATACTGATGCATAAATTCCTTTGCCTCCACTTGCACTTCTTGCCAACTCAACTATCATGAGTCAACTGACCGAAAACTGTCAGTGGGAAGATTAAACGACGAGGGAGAGGACTGGCCACTTGCCTGTCCTTATATGCTGAGGCTAAGAAAATGAGGTCATTAACGCTTCATAGTCATGGCTGCCTCAGGGCTAGCTTAAGGTCAAGAACTGCTTTTCTTCTTCGCTTCTTTTAGAATCTCACAATGCAAAAGGATAACATGAACTTGAGACGTGAATGCCTTGTGTGAATGAGGGGTAACCATCACTGCTTTTAGTAGTCCATATAATATTCATAAACAGTTTTTGAAACATTGTGTCATACAACTGGTACATTTATGTTTCATATAAACATGTGTTATACAACGGTTAAATATAATGCTTTGTATGCTATGATGCATTGTACATTATACACAGTTTTGCACACTAAACAATGAGACTACTAAAAACACCAGTGTATACTAAATTAAGTTAAAATCATTAAATATCAGAACAGAAAATATAATGTTACAGTTTCCTGTTTGCAACAATAGCCAAATCTAAAACATCTAAACTGAGCTAAAAATAAACCAGACGTCAACAGATGGCCCACCAAACAGAATCACAATCCATTGAAATATCGAGGGTCTCTCCTATGACACAGAAAGGCAGTCTAAGGACGATAAGCACCCAGAAACATAAACATCTTAAGTCGAGAATAGAAAGATCCCAAGGGCCAACATAGCACCCGTAGATCCCGGCCGGGCAACAGAATTGACCAAGAAGCCTTGCTGTGCTGATATTGATTTGATATTGTATAGGAGCAGTGATACAGTGACCAGTTTCTCTGATGCAGCTAAGCACTAGCACAATGCTGAGAAATTTTTTACAAACCTTTAGTGTAGAGAGCAAGAGGTGCCGTAGTTAGCAGTATAACCATCGGCTGGCCTCCGAATATTGCAAACACGAGTCCACCAATTGTTTGGGAGTAAATCACCTTTTTAACATCTACAATTTTAAGTAGAAACACTTGATTGTGATAAGGATCGGCATTTAAGTAGCTGATGCAAAAGAATTGCACAAGTATGCCATCACTAATATATCTCTGTGTCATAAATCTCAAAACATAAAATTAAACAATCTGGAACATCACAATTTTGAATGAATATTACATCTAACATAAACTACAAGCACAACTATTTCCAGTTCAATTTTCAGCATAATTCCTTACAGGAATACAGATTTTAAAAAAAACTATTTTAATTCATCATTGTTTGTGTCTGTTCATTATTTTAGCTCAAAAGATGAAGCTGCTCCCCAAATTTCTTTCTGCTTTCCCCAAAAACCCACCGCTGCTGCTTTGTCTTTGACCATTGTTGACAACATTGCCTCTACATTCCAGACTTCTTGACAAACCTGATGTATTGGAAAATCTTAACTCATCAGGAAATCCACAGTGACCAATCAATCAAGCAATCAATCAAGCAATCAAAAATTTATATAGAGCCCTTTCAAGATCTCTACTCAGAGGCACAAGCAGCAGTAAGTTCTTTCCCAGCACTGGCAAGGATTCTAAGTTAATGCTCTGCATGCCATATATGTCACATGGAACAGAGTCAAATTGAGAAGCCAAACGTAGAATTGGTTCTTGGAATGATGTAAAAGAAAACCTCAGTCTTCAGGAGTGTGTGGAAATGCGTTATAATGGACTGAATAGAGTCAGACATAGAGAGTAAGAAATGCAGAAACAGACAGAAACAAAGACATAGAAATAGTGACAGACAGATTGAAAACACAAACTGACAGACAGATGAATGAAACCACATTACCAATCTGTCCCTTTCCAGTTGATCCGCTTGTGTTATTGTAGTAGAGAACTCCAAGAGCAATTGCAGGAAGTATGCAGGCAAAGTACAGGAAGAAGGTCGTCGACACAGTTTTGTGCAAAGTATTCGCTCCACAAAGACCTAAACAGACAATAATATTGAAATCGTTTGTCCTCAAAAGGCAGTGTAGAAAAAAAGAAGAAAACTTGTAGTTCAGCCAGGGTAAATGAAACATAAATTTACTGGTTCTCTTATGATTAAATTCAACAAAATAATTAAATTTCTGGTCTAAGTACAAGCAGCCTTCTGTTAAATAACTATTTATGTAGTCTACTCAGAGTTAAATGAGCAAAAAAATGAAATTCTAATCTATGCATGGTAAAAAATGAACAAAAGAATAAAAAATTTTAGTGCACTCAGGGTATGACAAAAGGAAACGGCTAACTCAGCTCATCTTACATTAACCAATACATTTAAAGCAGCATAAAATATTTTGCGTAACTATTCATGATCTGTAAAACTCCATTAGATTCAAACAGAGAAAAAGAACTTAAACAATGGTTCTCAGAATATAATGATCAACTACGCATGATGTAGTCAAACATTTCACAGTAGTTCTAAAACTTTTGATTGAAACTACTTTTAACTGTAGATAAATGTCTCCTTGATTTTGAATCCTTAAAGAAAACTCACTTGTCAGGTATGACAATGATTAAAGACACTCAGTCTTCACACTGTAGTTACTCGCCTCTGAGTAGGGATCTTGAAAGGGCGCTATACAAATTGCGATTGCGATTGATTGATAACATGAAAATATCAGACACTAATGCAGACCAAAGACATAAATTATTCTGCTATGAAACACATTCACAGAAAGATACTCGATAGGAATGAAAGATACAAAATGCCAATGGGACTGTGGAGGCACAAACAAATCAAGACAACAAAGTAGAGACAGGCTCTCGGGGAGTTGGCAAATGAGATTAAACAGAGGCACCCGAAATGACATCGGGGAATTCGACACGAAAGGAATTGATGGAAGACAGGCTGAAACAACAGCGACCTTCTGACTGTAAGGCATGACCGTGGAGTAGCCTGTTAAGTTATCGTCAACTGGATGGATGACTAGTTCCCCTCCACCCCAACGCGTCAACAGCAACGAGATTGTTGTCTCAGCGTGAAATACAGATCAAGCATTTCACTGAAATGCCATTCCTTCTGAGACAAGATGAACTTTGTTTTTAGATTAATCTTTTATTTAACTGTGATTAAAAAGTGTAAATATTCATTGGAAGCACATAATAATTATAGGTATAGGTCACCATTGATTATAGACTATAAGCATTCTAGAAGCATAAAAGTAACAGCAACACAATTTTTCAAAGCCCCATAGAAATTCTTAAGAAGTTTAAAGTAATAGTAGCATGCCCGCTAAATGAATCCCTCTACAGAAAATCCTCCAAAGCAGATAAATGATTCAGTCTGCCGATAACCTACCATGACCACAGCAATCCAATGACACTTTTCAAATCCTTCAGCCTGCATTTGCACTCATTTACCAACCAACAAGGAATGGATGGCATAGTGTGTACCAGGCATTAGCAGCTCAGTGGGATACTGTACAGACAAATAATTCATGGCCTTCGACAAAAGCTGATGTACTACATTTAGTTCGAGGAAGGAATCCAAGAACTGTAGTAATTGGAAGTGGTCTCAGATCAAGACTAATGTTCTCTGCCAGTGGCCTCAGGCTGTGAAAGGGACCGAAATCTCATAATCCCCGATGATTTCAAAGAGGTTCCTGAATTAGTTGTCTGAACAGATATACAGAAGACATTACTCGTCTTGGCCTTAAAACAGACAGACGAAAGAAAAGTCTCAATGAGGGCAGCAGTTGCTAAACACAAACCGAAAATAAAATAAATTCAAAGCCAAATATCTCACTAAAAGGTGTTTTAACTTTTATTTTCGTATTTCTTTCTGGCAATGCATAACTATAGAGCATGCCATAGATAGGGGCCTACATGTACATGCGATAATTCATTATGAATAGCTATTTCGTAACACATTTTGACACAGCTATTAATTTTCAATTATTATTCGAATTACTAATAAATAATTTTCAATTAATTTCATTCATGGCTCTTGAGCTGACAGGTACAGCCCTCGACTTCAAGAATCATTAGGTGTAAGAGCATAGAACAGCACTAGGTCAAGAAATATACCTTATTTTCGTGTATATAACCTGCGGGTTATACACATTTACAAACGCCGCAACCTAGCTACGGGAGTGCGGGGTATAATCGTGTGTGTGCTATATAAATTATAAACAACCAAACTTTATACTGGAATATTTGCAGGTCATGATCAGAAATTCCTAAGCGAAACGTTTTAAGCCCAATACAAAGCCAAAGACATTGCTGATAATGAGCAGTTTATTTAGGTTTACACTAGCAGAATAAAGGTGCCTGTAGTAACAGTAGTATTCCTGGCCGCCTCAAGCAGCAGTTATACAATAAGATTAGTAAAACAGATGGAAACACATTACACATTCATGTATGCCAGAACATAAAGAAAGCAGCGGTTCTCAACTTCTGGTCACAATATGCCTGAAGGTCCATGAACAAGGAATAAAACTTATATTTTCTTAATTAAAAACATAGAAATGTTCAGATAGATTTTTACAAATGTAGAAATTTTCTTTGTTTCAGTAACTGCATGACAGCAAGAAATAAGAATACGTTGATTTATGACAAAATAACTTCTTAAAATTTGTAGGCTATAGTTTCTTGATTTCTTTCAAAAATCGTAAGTGGTGGTCCGAGACCGATACAAAAGAATTTGAAGTGGTCCTTGAGTCTTGAAATGTCGAGAACAGCTGATTTAGAGAACACAATGAGACTCAGAAAACCTAGTTGAAAGTACCATCAAACAACAATTTGGGAACATACCGTCGGTATAATCAGACAAGTAGTGAGGCATTCGTCGCTTCCAGTCTTCTCGTAATCCCTGTGCAAAGCAGTACTTGTTTCGAGCTACCTGAAACGTTCAAGTTAACTAAAGCAACCAACTAAGGAAAGTCTCTCTAAAATTAAATTCATCACGCTGACTTCATTTGACATCAAATTTAAAATTATTAATAATTATTAGCATTCAAAATGACAGACTACAATATGATTACCAATAATAGTATGAATGAATCATCATTGAAGCTATTACAGGAGCCGTATTTACCCGTTTGGAACCTATTACAGGGCCGTAGTTACCTGTTTGGCAACTGTGCAAGGCACCCATTCATTCTAGATCTCATTAACGAAAGCCACATAGTGAAGTAAGGCTAAGTCGAGGGCATTAACTGATGGTGCACTAATCTTTAATCACTCTGCAATCAATTCTGTTGGGTCCGTTCAGCAGCTGCTGTGCCATCTGTAAGGACTAAATAAAGCGATCAATCAACTGAAAGTGTCTGGTGTGTGTGAGTTTGCACAAGTGTCTGTTCGATGCCTACCACAGCCAGCCCTCACCGACAGGGTTGCAGCATCCATGTCTTTATCGACCGAGTCCTCAGACTGTTTCCGCCTGGAACTGCCATCGCACTGTTCTTCTGCCAGTTCCTTCATATGTTGCCACAGAAGCTTCTTGAACTCTCCTTCGGTATGAGCCCCCAGAAGTCGCAATCGCAAGTCCATGTCAGCAAAAAGTGTGGCAAACGTTCGACCCGTCTCCAGAGCATTCTTTGTGCCTTTCTACATTAGCAAATTTTACGTAGTGTATTGTATTAACATAATGCTTCAGGTTGATGTTAGTCGACGGTTCCAAGCAGCACGTATGCTAAATTCAATTGAAGAAACTAAATAGAAGTTCAATAAAGACAGAGAGAAATGCACCAAGGAGTCAGACTTCAGTGAAGACCTTGAAATGCTTCTGTCTATGGCTCCGTCTTTCTATTTCGATTGTTTAGCACCAAAGAACTTAAAAACTGAAAACATGATTTATTCACAAGGTCAAAGAATAAAAATCCTATGCAACTGCCTGTAATAGGGGCTCAATAGGAGATCCTTAAGGGACATAAGTCCCACTAGCAGGGGCCCCTCTTGTATGATAACGAAATAGATGGCAGGAAAAATAAGATCCTTAGATTCAACACTGCAGCTGGCATGCATGGAGGGGTCTCCAGGAGCAGACTTAAGTGCAAAAAACCAAGTGAGACAAATAAATAGATTAAAGACTAAAAGGGGCTCATTAGGTATATAATCAGCAAGCAATAACATATCAACAAACAATCACGCAAGTAAGAACTCATTGAGGGGGTTAGAGCAATAAACAATATGTCAAAAAACAATCGCATAAACAAAATTTATTCAGTTAGTCAGCAATTACTCCTTGGGTTTAAACAGTAGAACAAAACATGTCATCGGATATACGCACCACAAGAAACTCGCCTGTTTAGGCAGTAAACAAACTTGCATCACTACAGCATGAAACTAATGAGGTATTCAAACCAATTCTGTTTAAATTAGATGGCAAATCAGGAATCAATGTCATTGTATCATGCAGATCTTAATTAAAGAACTGGCGTAACTCAGAGCAATTCAGTCCAACCCAGTCCCCCGTTTTCCATGGTAACGTTTTATGGTACCACTAGGTATATCCCGTCAAAAATGACGGTAAAACCTGGTTTTTAACC
>JAQFXW010005365.1:0-10446 GCA_034693945.1 Dendrobaena attemsi
CCGAAAACTTCTCAGCGCCCACAAAAGCCACGTCAGGGAGACCAGCTTATTCACCGGCGCTATACCAAATCAAAACCTCAATTGCCAATTAACTCCTTGTCCGTTCCGGTGCCAGGTCAAATCCGGTGTAAGGCGAACCTGCTGTAAAGCCGACCTGCGTACCGTGCTATGCGGGCCGTATTTCGTATAACCTGTCTCAGGCTGTCTGTAATCATACTGCGTTCTTGTCATGAATATTATGAAGAATATAATAAAGAATATTATTATTACACGGGAAATTCTTTATTTCAAAACCAATCGCTAGAGAGCGCAAATTACGTTTTATCCGAGTGTTGAACTCATTTGTAATCTATGTTGGTAACTGCACATGGCAATTTGAAGGAGTGAATGATGGCGCCGATGTTACGTACAAGCTGCACTTGTAACTGTTTTAAGCTAGTCAGACAAAGTTTCAATCGATCATTTGTTATTTCACCATCGTATTTTCCTTTTCAGTTTAGGACTTACTGCCGAAAGAATCCATGGGTTGATAACACCAGCTCAGGCAGCGTTGACATTTCTTTAGGGTCTAAGTAAGTGATCAGATGCTTAGTTTGTGTAGCGCTATATTACATTAAATCACGATGTTGTGTAGTCATGCACTGGTTGCATGATTCGGCCAGCTTATGTTATTCTGACAACATATCTATTTGATGATGCTAGTTTGTCATCTGCTGATATCATAATGTAGGATTAGACAACATCTCATATCGATGGAAATGATGATGAAATATGGCTTAGAATTTATATGGCGCCCTTTAAGTTTCTGCTTTACGGAGTAATTGTTGATGAGTATATATTGTTGTCAATGCAACATAAACGTTACGATGAACAAATAATATGAACATGAGATTGCTCATCCAACTCTTGTACCTGTTGATTTGGTGGCGTAGCGGATCGGCAAAACCCGAATGGCCGAAAGAAATTACAGCCGTATCATCACCGAAACTGTTTTAGAAGCAGAACCTGTCTGTTTTTTTATAGTTCTAATCGATCATATGAAATGCGTCGAATAAGGGATCATGAACTGAAATAGATAGTATTTTGGATTCTTGTTAGAAAACGATTTGGCAAATCAGTTTAATTCTGAGTTTAAGCACTTTTGGCTACTCGGGTAGACACCATTGATTTCACCAGAGCATTTGTTGTCTGTTCTGCACGTAGGGCTGAAAGCAGAGCTCTACAAGCTATCTTACACTGACCAGTTCTTTTGCCCCACCCTTGAACACCACCTCCAATGATATACACCACTGGTCTGGCATCAGAATAGACCAGACAATGTTTTCTTTTAACTTGATTTTACATAATACCTATATTCCTATAATTAGACTGTTTTCCCTCAGTGTGGATTTTGTGTGTCACTCAAATTTTTGGAGATTTGCATGGAAGTTGTCATGATCAGGATTGTTCATATATAATAAGATCTACTAATTTTGATTGTTATTTTTGTTATGTTCTTTTGCTGTAGGACTCTTCAGATCAGTACTGGGCAGTTTGCTCGGTTTGCTGATGGATCAGCTGTAGTCAAGGTATTTGATTTTGAATTCGAGTCTAGCAGAACAAAGAACCTTTCCAATGCAGGGGTTATTCTCAGTATCTTCCCCTACCTCCTGTTCCAATAGGCGTCAGTCAATACCGACTCCTGAATCTTTCCATTGCAGCATTTACTCCTTAGCATTACTTTTTTTTCTTAGATCAGGGAATTATCCCCATCATAATATTTTATGGCAGAACACTATTGTTTGATGCCACTGTAGCATTTCATTGTCTGTTTTGCCAATTTTGATCTCAGGCCCCTTACAATTATTTATTGGCTAGTGAATCAGTTATAAGGTGAGAGGCGAAAATATATTCTGCCTATACAGTTTTGAATCACCACTTTTAGTCATAGATTAATTAATGTAATTTTGTTTTAGTCTGGAGACACAAGTGTGATGGTTACGGCAGTCAGTAAGGGCAGAAGTGGAGCAACTGCCTCATTCCTACCATTGACAGTAAGTGTTTGAGCTTTGCATATCTGGCTACAAAATTTGTTGAGGATCGGATCACAGTTAAATGCTTCTCGTCGGCAAAATTGAACATGGCAAATAGAATCCTTGTGCAGGATTGCAGTTTGTGGTGTTTGCAGTAAAAAAAATCACAAAATGGATACAACGAGGGATTAAAATGCAAGATTTCTTCTGCAAGGGGAAAGAATTTCAATAACTTAGTCCTGGTTCTTGCAGTGAGTCACATCACTGATTTCTTTTTAAATTGAATAGCTAACAATATTGCAAATGTGCAAATTAGAAAGTCTGTCAATAGCATAGCATAAATTAAATTTTTGAAAGTGAGTTTTAAGGAATAGAGTCATCATTATAATTATATACAATATTATGTATTGTATATATATAATATATATATATATTTAATTACAGTATTATACCTACTGTCATATTGAGCTGCTGTGCAGTGTAAGTCATCTGTCTGTTAAGGGAATGAATGTTTGTATGTAATTGTTGTGTAATGTGTCGTGTCTTTTCTGTAGGTTGATTATCGGCAGAAAGCTGCAGCCGCTGGTCGTATACCTACTAACTATTTGAGGAGAGAATTAGGTCCAAACGATAATGAAATACTCATCAGTCGAATGATAGGTAAATATTTACTTTGATAATCAAATTCAGGTGGTTTAATTGAGTAGAGTTAACTTCTGTTATTACAATATGAGTTGGGTTACATCACTCTTTTGCTGTTAATTTACTGATGACTGGTTTTGTTAAATATTTACTTAAATCTTGTTTATTTTTCTTGCAGCTGTTGTCATGTGATACTGCCATGCGACATATTTACTGAGAAGGGATTTTAAGAAATACTGTACACTAGATGAACCACTAGGTTTTCTTATTACACTTGTTACTCTTATATAAAAATAATTAGCTTAATCTTGTTTTTATTACGTATTCTTAATTTAATTCTTAAAAACCAGGTTCTACCGTCATTTTTGACGGGATATACCTAGTATAAACATAATTAGCTTAATCTTGTTTTTATTACGTATTCTTAATTTGATGCTTTTTTTGTTTCTTGATGTGTGTATCTTTGTGCATTTGCAGATGGAAGATAAAGAATATACTTACTTTTTGTTTCCACAGCCAATGTTATTATCAGTGATTTGGTTTCTATTTGCTCTCGTGTAGATCGATCACTTCGGCCGCTCTTTCCATCTGGCTTCTTTTGTGATACTCAACTGATGTGCAATCTTCTTGCTGTTGATGGAATGAATGATCCCGGCATTGCAAGCATTAATGCGGGTAGGCATTCTACTACATTGTACTTTAGACATCCATCCACTTGTGTGTATATCAGCATGTTCTTGAAACTTGTTTTGTGCTTTGAATATTAGTAACATGATGACTTTCATGTTGTTAAAGCTCTAAAATCCGTTCTTTCTTGTGTTGTTGTAACCTCTAAGTTGTTCCTAATGGCAAATGCCAAATCTGCATTTCTTAGTCTTTCCATTCTGCTTTTGTTGTCGGAGTCCAACTATGCCATTTTGTGATTAACTACATACAACTATATGTCCAAATGAGAATTGTCTTGTATAATATTACTCTCACAATGGGATATTTGAAATGAGAGTTGTCTATTCATTCATTCAAGAATTTATATAGTACCTCTTCAAGTGGGACTACTCAGAGGTGCTCCTGGCTCCAGCACGGTCAAATAGAACAGTTATTAGCCGACTATAGAACAGACCTAGGGAGCAGCATCTAGGATCTCAGGAAAGAGGTAATTCCAAGTTGCCAGACCCACCACAGAGAAAGTACGGCCATTTATATGATAAATATGAATATGTAGAAAGTAGTTGTAAGTAGCTAGGTGAACTATTTAACATTTAAGGCTTCTATCAAACAATCACTCTTTCAGTGTACAGTTTGTTATTGGAGTCATGTACATTTGTGAAGGTGCCCTTGAGGGTGACATGAGCTGTACTATGTCACCTCAGAAATTGTTACCCTGTTGGTTTGGTGTAATATACATTTGCCCTGCTCTTCATTGTTTCTGCCTTTCTTTATTTCAATGGATGTTATTTTAAATTTTAATTACAATTTTATTGTTTGATTTTAGCCTCAGCCGCTTTGTCACTATCTGATATTCCATGGAATGGACCAGTGGGTGAGTGAACATGTCTGAAATCACTGCAGTGATCATGCTGTATCTCGATTCTGAAGTATCAGGATTAATTAAATATAAATATATTTATCTTTGTGTACTTGTTTTATATTGTAATATTTTCTGCAAGTGATAGACTTGCTCAAGGTCCCTATGCAGTGGCTTGAGGTTGATTTGAACCTGCGACCCTCTGCTCACACAGCACTGAGCATCCCACTTTACCACTATGTTGCATGCTCCTTATAAAACTGATAAATGATCAGATATGCTTTCACGCATGCAGTTGCTATTGTTTTCGAGTGTTTATTAGTACTGGTGTTGACTATGCTTACTTAGACAGTATTTGGAAGTTTTTAACAGAATAAATCTTGCTTTAAAATTGCCTTCTTTCAATTTTATATATACGTCCATAGAATTAAATTTTAGAAATTACTTTAATGCCAAGAATAGGTTATAGTTTTTAGAGTGAAGGATTTTGCTAAGAATGAAATTGTGAATTTTTCTCTATGACTTCATTTTTAGTATCTTATGTGCAGTCTGTGTCGATGTTGGTTTTAAAGAAGTCTAGGATTGACATTAGATCAAAAATTATAATTTTTTTGTTTTAATATCTGTTTTTGTTTTTCTTTTTAGGTGCAGTTCTTGTAGGTTTTATTGATAATGAAGTTGTTATTAATCCGTCACGTAAAGAGCTTCGACACAGTGCACTCAACTTGGTTGTGGCTGCAACGGAATGTAACAAAGTAGGTTAGTATTTATCACTTAATACTCATTCACTATTAATAAAATAAGTCAAACCTATTTACCGCCAGTCACTACATGAGAACCAATCAGTTACAATAATATTCTATTATCATTTATTTGTTATTTAATTATATCATTCATTATGTAATTATGTCATTCATTATTTGAATTATGCATATTTTTCAGTCTCTTTATTTGATTCAGGTTTAAGCAGTTTTCATTTTTCAACTAGTTTTAATGATTTTATGCAATATCTCAATTATTATGCATTTTAGCTGATAATCTTGATCCCCACAGATTTGAATGTATTTGGATGGTGACCTATAATTTCAAACTGTAACGTTCAGCCACATACTTTCCCAGTGCAATTGAGTACATACTGGTTATAAAAGTGGTAAATGTAGGGCATTGCAGGCACGGTAATAGTTTTTCGTGAACCTCTTGTTTTCAGTGATGCTTGAGGCCTCAGCAGAGAACATTTCTCAGGCCAACTTTCAGAAGGCCATCAAAGACGGGGTTAAGCATGCACAATTAATAATACAAGGCATCAAGAGCCTCAGGCAATTGTATGGAAAGCCAAAACGTGAATTACCGTCACCCATTCCAGTCAACAGCACAGTTGAGGAGGCCATTAGAAGGTATTTCATATATACTTTAAGTCTTTAACACATTTGTATCTGATGCATGGTCATGACAGGGGTGTTTAGGGTGTTTAAACGCCCCCGAAATGAAAAAGTGGCAATGTAACAGTTCGTTTTTAATGTGAAAGGTAGGAAAATATGAGTTTTTGGGTTAAAACACCCCTGAAATGAACTAATGTAAAAGAAAAATTTGTAGGACATGGAAAACGCCCTCGAAACAAAATCCTGGCTACGGTGTTGATCTGATGCATACATCTATTTGTAATTATATATAATAGCAGTGTGTAATGGCGATGCCAAATCTATGGTGCAAACTGAATGTGCATGGAAATCTTGCTCTGGGCCAATTTGAATACTGTTTGTAGAGGATTTGAATCTGGACTCTAAGCACTCTGATTTTTATGGCTGAGCTGGGTCTTAACCTGAATTTACTTGTTGACATATTCACTCGACCTCTCTTTGCCTGTTCAATTCGTTCCTCCAATAGGCTTAACCTTTTCGTTTCCAATATCATTACGATTTTGGCTTAGTCTCGGTCTTTTGCATCAATTTGTTCCTCTCTCTGGAATGCAGTTTCTCCTTCTCTCTGCTCTCATGAATTCTCTCTAACTGTCTCACTCGCCTCTCAACCAGTCATTTTCTTTGCAGGGGTGGGGAGGTCTTGAACACACTGGGAGGCAGTGGGCTTCAACACACTGGGAGGCAGTGAGAGCACTTGTGAATATTACACCCTGCTATAGACACTAAAAAATATTATAAAGATTATAAAAAAATATTATAAAGATTCTATATTCACGAGTGCTAAGTCATAGGAGCACCTTGTATGTCTCCATAACCAGATATTAATTGTTACAATTGTTATTTAAAAGTGTCAAAATTTGTGTTTATTGTGTTTAAAATTATTGATGGACTAACCAGTTTTAGAAATAAACTTCTTGGCTTGACTTGTATGATAAATATATACATTTGTTAAGTATCCATCAGGATTTTATATTTTGAAATGCATTTTTTCATGCATCACGATTCTTTAGATTTGACGTTGAAATCGTGTGCCTTCTATTTGCTTTACAGTTTAGCCGTAACAAAAATTAAAGATGTCTACAGTGATGCATCACATCACAAGGTTTGTTCAAGAAATTTTCATTTGCCTTTGTTCAAATTGTTGATCTTTTTGTGCAGATATATACATATGCATTTGTATTTCAATACTGGACGCCTTGCCCATCATAATACGACAGGAAGTGTTAGCATCTTTCTTCTTCATCCTAGGTCTCTGATGGTTGGCCAGATTGAGGGAGATAGACTTACTGACATTTTATAATAACCTAACAAAATATTTGCAGGCCAACAGACAGAAGCCTACTAATTGCTGTTTCTGTTATTATTCTCTCTATCTGACTGAACATTGTATTGCCTTTGCCTGGTTTAGAATTGTAAATATATCGTAGAGATTATAGAGGGCAGGCGGTCTGAATTATTTCATTTTCTAAATCTGTCTTCTTAGCTCTTTTGTCTTTATATGCCCGAAATTAAAATTCTTAGTCTCCAGGTGGGAGAAATCAAACTGAAGAATTGAGCCAAAGTTGAATTGACTGAAATCTTGAACCTATACTCTTTTAAATGTATAATAGAATAAATTTTCTGCTTAATTTCTTTGGGTTTTTCAGCATAGTGAATTATAATTATGCATTTTAGATATCTCGAGATAATGCCATTCAAGATATCAAAGATGATGTTATAGCAAAAGTCAGAGGTGAGACTCCACTCCTACTGATCATTACCCTATCAAATAAATGTCTTGTGGCAGTAATCACTTAATACATTCGCCACGGGAAATTTATTGGTCATCAGCGAGACAATCTTGAGGATTCAATGTGGGCTAACGTGACACCGAGGGTCTGTTGTTCTCAGCTGGTGCTGCATCTGGGTTAGCCTCGCTTACTAAATCTTTAAGGTCTAATTCGCTTATATGCTAATGATATGCTAATTGTAACCACTGACGATAACAGGATTTCACGAAATTGCAAGGTCAAGGTCGGTTTATATTGTGGATGCACGGAAATTTTACGATAAATCAGCCAGTCGTAATGGTCGACATCTTCGATGTTTATGTCGAGTTCTGTTCCTGTTGATGGAAATGTGAGTGACGTTGATAATGGTTCTGATGATACGAAGTCATATCATTAGCATATAAGCGAATTATATTATTTGAAAACACAATGTTAAGTATGATTCAGTATTGTTGATGTTTTTCTTTCTAAACATTTATTTTCAGAGACATATGCAGAAGCTGATTCGTCATCCTTGGCAGACATTTTCTCTGCATTGACAAAGGAAGTGTTTCGGGAATTGATTTTCTCTCGGAATCTGAGGTACTCTTGAATGTTTTCTTTTGTTTAATTGTCTGGCTCATTAAATGAACTGTTGTTAACCGCTGAAATTAATTTAAATTACAGGCATTTTGTTTTTGTGAGAAATAAAATTATGTGGACATTGCTGTATTGTGAAAAACTAGTATAGCTGGATCCTATCTTAGTGTTTTCTTTTTAATTTTATGGTTCCATTCAGTGAATTTTGTGTAGTGATATCCTGTAATGATGATCCGACCAATCAGCTGTTGCCAACTCTCCTGTGCTCGTGATGATGTTTTTGCAGCCCTAAGCAGCGGAAAATAGATACCTTTGGACTTTCCTATTAATCATCCGTGCAATGTTATCATTTCTAATTGGGGTTATTATGAAAAATTGGAAGTTATGGTATAAGTTTGAGTGTTGAACTGACCTAATTGCAGGTGTGATGGCCGTCAACTGACCCAGATTCGTCCAATCAGCTGCCAGGTCGACCTATTCCCTCCTTTGCATGGTTCTGCACTTTTCCAGCGAGGACAGACTCAGGTGTTGTATCATTATTAAAAGCGGTTAAGGTTACCCATTGTAACATATGCAAGTAAGATATAAATGAGTCAATGAGTGGTGCTTTTGTTAACTCTTTGACTGAGAGGAATTGGTTTTTCAGACATTGTAGAGTACATTCGTCATAAAGGGCTAAGATGCAATATGTATCTGCTGTGGGAGTGGGTTATGCCCAAGCAAGATAAATGTTCTAATAACCTAGCTGTTCCCTCGGTAAGCAGTCAGCTATCCGTTACCAGGTAATTGTAAATTGAATTTTTTCAAAATAACTTCTGATTAATAGCGTTTCAGTATATTATATGTGTGTTCTATAAATAGTGTTCCAGTATATTATATTTGTGTTATATATATATATATAAAATATATATATGTGATTAATACGGTGATTGTTACCGGTAACTGTTATATTTTGAAAATGCAACTAGTCTCGTATATTTCTCACCGAGTTATGTTTTCAACCTCTGAGTTTTCAATGAGATCAGCATTCAGCAATCTTTCTGCGTGTTTCATGTGGTGTGACTGGATGTCTTGTAGGTGTTAACAACTGTGACGTTTGATTCGCCTGATAGTGCAGCTAAGGTGGATGCAATTTCTGCAATCATGAGGTCAGACTCTTGGTGTCTTAGCAATACTGATGAAAAGATTTGTTGGAAAAAGTTGAAATCGTTCTGCGTCGTATTGAAACATGTTGAGTTTTGAAGTTGGTCTTGTTCTGATGAACTGGAAACTGATTGTTTTAGATTTGCTTTTCTTCTGGTTACCTGTTGTTCACTTCTTATGACTTGTAATGCACTCTAGAAGTGTTCTCATACAATAATAATGATTTTCATTTATTGATACTCAAGTTGATAGACCACATCATCATTACACACACATCATTTTACAATACAGTTTAGCGAATGAAGGATGTGTTGACACTACCTGAACCAAATGCAGGTCATAAGCCAGTGAGCTAAGCCACATATCTCTATCCCCATACAGCACTCGGCTCATTTTATTTCAGCAATGACATCTTGACTAAAAAGAAATAAGATAGCTTGTGTTAGTTGTCAGATAACTTGCAGATGGAAAATTAACTTTAGTTAGGTGTTCTGTGATGAAAGATTGTAAATTGTTTCCTATGTTGCAATACACGATGTGTTTGAGCATGTGTAGGAAAGATAGTGTTTTTTGTGTTGATGAATTTTCTTGATTTGTTGCAGCGGCATTAAAGAGAAGAACTTCTTTCTACATTATGAGGTGCGTTTGTCAAGGATTCTGATGCCTTGTATTACATGAGAAGTTTTCAAGCTATGGACCATCATCCACCCCACCATGTGCTACTTAATATCTTTAGTAGTTGGGGCCATTTAGTATAATAAGGGAAACTGTACTATAAATTGTAATCATCTGAAGGAAATTAAATGTTTATTGGGTCACATATAATTTTGTGAATAGCCATGACCTGATGCAGCTCTATTCAACTCCAATAGAAGATCTTTGGTCAGTAGTTTGTTGTATTGTGCCAGTCATTTTGAAACTATGTATATTATAAATGGTGCCATCAGCTTAGTGATTACTAATAAAAGTCGTGCTTTTTGAACGAAGGTGACCAAAGTACAGCCAAAGACTTTGATACTTGCAGCTCAGAAGCATAAAATTGAAGCAGATCATCAGTTCATTAAAGAATGAATGGCCACAAGAATTTTGTGAATGATTTTAGTGGCAAGTAGAGCTGTACTGATACAAACAACGGTTTTGGGCCGATAATTGGACTAATCGTAATAGGTGCCGATATAAAATAATATTGTTTTCTTAGTTTTGGTGGCTCGCATGTCTGTTAACACTTTCACCGCGAGGTACGTGTTAACACATACCTCGTTTGGCATATGTACACGCGACGTGCGTGTTAACACGTACCGCAGTTTATACACTAGTCAGGGCCTCTTCAGCGTCCTGTCAATAAATTACGTCGCGTG
>JAQFXW010005366.1:0-10445 GCA_034693945.1 Dendrobaena attemsi
CTCGACCTCGGACCACCACGGACTTTTCTCATTGACTACCCTCTTGACTTTACGCAGCGCTCGTGAATTAGTTGGTGTCAGCGCTTAGCTTTACAGAGCGCTTTAGAAGTGTCGAGTTTACGATTACGATTACGGATAAATAAATATACAGACATCTTGCTTTATAATAATGATTCAGAATGGAATTTAGATCAATGCAAAGCGTAAGATGGCGTCTGCGATCTCGCCATCGACATATATTATCACGATGGATCTCGCGCACTTGCTAACAAAATGCGCAAGAATTTATACTCTCGACCCGAATGGTAAGAAAAAGTGAATTACCTAGGTTCTCCTAATAATATATTTCAAATTTTCTACCATAAGGTGGCATAAGAATTTTAGAATTTAATTAAATAGAAACTTACTATACTTTGCTATTATATTAAATTATACATTAGATATTTTGCAAGTTTCGAGATTACCTGTCGCGATGGTGACTGAAGTTTACTAGTTTTCTAACATGGCGATTATTTGAAACTTTGTGAATTAATTTAACTGAGCTGTTGAACTCGAAAAGAAAAAAATGCCTAAAAAAGCAGGGAAGAAAGGAAAGAAAGGAAAGAAAGGGTATGAGTGTGTCACATATATTCAGTGTTTTAGAGGGAACTTGTTTCTTAAAGCAACGTATTGCAACTGGTCGCAAGGTTAACTCGTGCTTTGTTGTGATTTGAAATTTTGGAATTTAGGATAATAAATACTGGGACTACTATTTATTGCTTATAGTCTCTCTTTAATATAGTCTCAGCTTGTACAAATAGGTGTAATGTGATTTCACTTTTCAATTTATAAAGCGCCGCTTAAAGTAAGCTCAACCGAGGCACTCCCAGCCTAGTCAGCTGAAAACACTAACAAACAGCATATTCTTCAGTCGCTGGCGAAATGGAGAGGGGGAGAAGGAGAGAAGTCTCTGGTCAAGAGGAAGACGATTCCAGACCGCAGGTCCAAAACAGGCGAAGCTTCGGGTTTGAGCCGTGGCAGATCACATGAGAAGAACAAGTTGATGGTTTTGAGAGATAGATCACAAAGATCTGCGACCAGGCAGGGAAGGAACAGGGATGCAGAGATCCACGAGATATGAAGGAACATGAAATGTGATATGCCAGTTTGCTTCTTGAGCGTAATATACGAATATACATATATATAATTTTATGTTATATAAATTATGTATAATTGAAATGCATCCTTCAAAATTGGTCGTTTGTTCTGGATCTAGAACACATCGAGAAATTGCTGCTAATAAGTTGGATATCAAAGTTTAAAACATTGGTCATGGCTAAGTTAAACTGTGCATCATTAATTTAATCATTTGCATTCTGTTATTTAATTTTGACAGGGAGGTGCTAAGAAAGCCTGTTCGTGCTGGTAGATATTTAACAGTTTATGTTTAGTGATTGTTTTAATATGGTATGTAGCCCATGTTCAAAGCTATGACACAAGTGTATAGCTAACAATTTTTTAGTTATACTTTTTGTCATTAATGTTTTGCATTTGTTAGTTTTATTTCATGCTTGGAGGCAGTTTGCTAGTTTGTTTGATTAATATTTTTTGAAAGAATTGCGTTGTGAGTCTGTAAAATAATGTTACCTATTAGTTATGGACCAACAATTATTGCTATGATCTAGCCATTAAACATATTAAGTTTGCATTGCAAGCACTTTATTGTATTGCAGCATGAAGAAATCCTTTCTTAAAAGAAGCATGACATGAACTAGTTTTATTTAACTGTGTTATAAATGTCAGAGAAACTGCATAACTTTGGCTAATGTTTGCACAGTTGACTTCACTTTTAAATTTATTCAGTAATGCTTATTCATTGTTTTTGTTAATTCAATACTGTTGAGCACAAGTTGCATACACTTTTGAAACACGAATGTTTACACCTCTTAAATGTCGTTAGTAATGCTATTCATTTATTTGATGGTAGTTGATATTTTGTCTTCTGTGTTGTTATTAGGCATTCGTAATTCAACTAAGCGCAGTGGCGGCACTTTGATAGGGGCGGCAAAATGGGGTGGAAGAGACAGAAAAGTAACGAAAATATAACTTTTTATTGGAAAAAGGTAGTGAACGAAAAGGCGGCAGATCTCGGCAGGAGCGGCGGAACTGAGGATTGGACGTAAACGGAGGGACGGACAGAAGAAAAATGAGATTTCGGGTGAATGACTAAAAGAAAGGTTGTTAGAATTTTGGGGCTCAGAAGACGGAAATTTTGGGACTCGCCCCGGGCGGCAATACCGCTCGCTATGCCACTGACTAAGGCTGCTAATTATAAGTGTAATAATTTTCTGTGTCCTGTGTTGACTGACACTAGCCATGTTGGTGTTGAAATATGTTTCCTGTATAATTTTATTAAAAGTCTTGGTTCAGATTTGACGAAACAGAATAAGTTAAACAGGTAAAGGGTGAAACAGTTGTCGGAATGTCCGTCCATTCACCAAATGTGAGACCAGGACATTCTCTTTGTTCTTATCAAGCTGTGGTTACATTATATATTAATTAGAAACCATATAGGTCCTCTAAAAATCTTGTATAGTGTGTTTTATTTGGTATAATAGCGATTAGTAAATCAATAAATGAATAAACATTATGATTATTTCTTTTATGCCACTTGATTAAAGCTGTCAGTAGAAAGCATTTGGTTTTCTCGCGTTGTAAGTGATTATGCTTAGTGATATCTGCCGGATTCTTAGAATTGGCACAAGTACTAGTTACTGAAACTAAGCATTGGAATTCTCTTCCTATATTGTCCAATCTGCTCGGTTATTTGTGTCATCATTGTCAGCTTCAGAAATTATGACTTCAAATTGTTTATCCACTGCAGGCTGCATCTTTATCTCGACGTTTGTCTCGTCAACTCATCTTCTGGGTTGACTACAGCTTGGTTTTGAAGCTCCACTATTGATGTTCTGTGCATTAGACACTGCTGTGCATTAGACACATTAGACACTGCTACATTGGAAATTTCTAATGAGTCTACTTTATCTAGTTGTTGAGTGTGATTTTTATTTATGTTTGTTGGTGCCCTTATATTGTTCATTGTAGCATTAGGAAATATTTTATATGATAATAAAAACAGACTTATTTAAAGTTAAAGCATAATTTGTGAAATTGGAATAATGAAGTTCTGCCTATTTGTTCGTACAATTCTGATTGTGCAAATCTGGTTTGCTGTTATGCTTGAATTATAGTGGAAAGAAGGGAAAGAAGTCGGTTGTTAAAGATGCCAGTATTAAGACAATGGCCGAGAACAATGCTGCTATCTGGCAGGCAAGGCTGGAAGTGGCTGAGCAATCGCGGGTTGATCACAGGTATGTTAATAGATTACGCTGTGATTAATGTTAAACATCCGAAATTAACACACATAATAATATGACTGAGTGCATGGATTGACACGCAGCTCCAATATGTATAGCTTTGTATAGGGTGTTGTGAATGTCTCAATCATGCGCAGTTTGCTCGTGATGGAGAGAAGCGAGATGTTGATTTGTGCATTTGTTATTTGGGATCTGTGTTTTGATGCTAAGAGTTAGCAGGATGGTTCACTTTTATGTATGTATAGTTAGATATTTAGCTCAATAACTGTGGAGCTGTTTCACTGAACTTTCGTTTTGTATAATAAGAAATCGAAACTTGTAAGGCTCAAAAGTTTAAGTTGTTGCCAATGGTGGTATCTTTTACTTCTGAAATCTTGGGAAACCACGTGTGTTTATAATAGTTTTAAGATTTAACATTTAGTATCATTACTTGTAATACTACTTTTGTGCTGTGACTCTGTTTTCTACTAGCACCGTATGATAGGAATATCGAATCTATGGTATGTATACTACATTGCAATTTAGTTGATCATTAGTTTCTTCAATATTTTCCTTCTGATGATTCCACCTATTTATTTTTGTAACTTGTATATTACTGATGAAGCTCTGAGCGTACATACTGAACACAACGCAACTGCTTTTGTTTGTGATTAAATACTTTTTTGACATACTTGCAGAGAACACGCAAGGTATTTGGCTTTGGAGAATGAAGCACTTCAGAATCAAGTCGTGCAGACTGAGAAGGACACAATTGATGTTGTTGGCTACCTCAAGAGACAGGACGAAGAGAAGGATGGACAGGTGAGGAGGATAAGAACGAGTTTCATTGCTCAGAATGTTTACCTGGACTGAATGCCGTCCAGGTAAGAGTAAGGTACAAATACTCTTTAGAGGTCTTCTCGAACATCATGCAATTATTCCTTGATACGTCTTGAGGAAGCCAACAAGAAGATGATGCTTTCTTGACATCGAAATGGAGTTGAGAAGTGAGTTGTCTCTACATCAGTGTGCTGTGCTCTGCTTAAAACGTAGAAATGGTATGCCTGATGGGCGACGGCACATTGTAGATTTAATACTTTTATAAATGAATTAGTGGAGCATAGGTGAAAAGGTTACAACTTCTTGCACTTCTAAGAAACAGTCATATATACGTGGGGACACTTATGAGTTGTGACCACTTCTGCAAATATATAGCAACTGCAAAGTGTAATCGATCTAGTTATTTTAATTCAAGAAAATAAAGGTCACAATTAGTTGATGACCACAGTAAGTCTAGAAGCACATGTGGTTTTCCTGTAATTGAATATTTCTTTTGATGTTCGTTTTAGATGGAGAAACTGCGAAATGAGATGCAAAGGTTGCAGGATAAACATGCCAAGGAAAAGGAAACCATTGTGAGCAGCATTCAGTTGATAGTTGTTTTATACCTCTGCTGTACGATTAGTTAGTGAGGCGTGGTGGCGCAAGTGGGCGAGTTGCCGCGTTGCGTCGGAAGGGCCAAGGGTTCGATTCCCATCTGAGGCACTGCATAGGAACCTTTGGCAAGTTATCATAGTACACTGCATATGTAAATGCATACTTGCGTATATAATACATGTGCCAATCTTCATTATGAGGGTGTTGTGAAATAAACGTATGTCATACATGTATTATACATGAGTACAATTTTATTTAGGAGATTCCAATAGTGCATCAACTGCTACTAAAGAGGTGCTCCCGACTGCAACACTGATTCTGAGTCGGATTAACATCCCAAAGCGCCTCATTTACTATGCCATCTGGCGAATGATGGTTGAGTCTACTTAGAGAACTCGTTCCAAGATCTCATATTCTTCATACCCGTGTCTTATCCATACTACCAAGCCTCTCAGGCCCCTCCCCACAGAGTTACTGTGAGTGAAGGACTTGCTCAAAGTCTTTACTTACCTTGTGGCTCAAGGTGGATTCAAACCTTCGATAGCAAGGTCACCCCGCCCCAATGTAGTACATGCAGATAGATACCATAAGTAGTGTTATGTGAGAAAGGTCACGTGAAGTGTAAATGCTAGTTACATTAATTATATTAACATCATTGCTGATTACAATCGCAGGTGACTGACTTCCAGACAAAGGTCGATGAACTGGAACAGGCTTTGGCTCAGAAGATGCGAGAAGTTGAGATGATTCAAGCAGAGCTGAAACTCGTTAAGGATTTTCGTCGAAAGAGGGTTCAGATGCAGAGAGAACTCGAGGAGGTATGTCCTTGCTCTGTTTCCTAGTTCTGACTAGATTGCGTGCTGTTCTTACTAGCTTCCTAGCTGTTCTTACTGGTTTCCTAGCTGTTCTTACTGGTTTTCTAGCTGAAAACAATTGTGACTTAGTATGTCAAGCTACATCTATTTTGAGTAACACATTCATTTCCAAATTTCTCTGTTGAGTTTGTATTCGTGAGAGTGCAGATGGTTATGCAAGTATTAATGGTTTTAATACTGCTGCTGCTGCTGCTGCTAATGATGATGATATTGGTTTTTCAGGTCAAAGAAACTATGCTCTTGGCTAATCAGGAGCATAAGGAAATACTTGCAAAAGTGGAAGAAAGGTTTTTTGAAGAAAAGGTTGACTATTTCTAGTTATTCTGTACAAGTTAATTGCGGATTCGTGTCGTTATTTGTATACTAATTGGTGCATTGCCTACCATATTCATCTGAAATTCTGTTTTTGGTCATAGGCATTATTTGAGAGTCAATGGTAATGTCCATTAGCCACAATAAAAACTTCTTAATGGTGTAAATGTTAATTTTACACAATTGTATCAATGTTTTTCTAAAGTTGAAATGATGTTTTCCTAGAGCTTTCATCCCGTCTCAGTTATTACACAGAATTAAGACAAAAGCAAATACTACAAAGGAATTACTTAAAAAACTATCGCAAGCACCGTTTTGATCGACTCAACAAGTAGACATAAATAGAACTCTTGGTTGCAATCTCTGGATTTCTTGCATATTACTACATACATATATATGTATAGTTTATTATATAATTACATTTGTTTCACTATATATAGTTTATTATATAATTACATTTGTTTCAATATATATAGTTTATTATATAATTATATTTGTTTCAATATATATAGTTTATTATATAATTACATTTGTTTCAATATATGTAGTTTATTATATAATTACATTTGTTTCAATATATATAGTTTATTATATAATTACATTTGTTTCAACAGATGAAACTGCAGCAGGAAGCCAATCACAAAATTGCTGAACTGGCTGACAAAGCTCACACACAAGCTGTTGCGTGAGTCGTTCTTTGTGATTATCACAGGATTCTTAGTCGTATTGCATTTATAATTTTATACAGCTTGCGTGAATTGATGTTTTTCTACTGCAAAACTTGAATAATTTCCATCATATTATATTCTTCGTTGCTGAATTTCATTGACTGAGGAACTGTGGCTTGCTATATAAAATTATGCATACTCTGAAAACAAGATGCTACCTTCGAAAGACAAATCAAGAGCCCACTGTTTGTTCAGATCTTGTTAAAATGAATCGTTTCTTAACTTCCAACTAACTTTGCTTTTTCCACAATGTAATATGGCAGATTTTTTAGCAATTATCAACATGTTATAGGCATTTCTTGCATTTTACTACATACATATATATATATATATATATAGTTTATTGCATACGTGCATATTTGCTATAGTTAAGGACATAATAATATATGTGTTTACAGTTTACAGAGGAAGAAGCATTGCCAATTAGTATGCTGTGTCTCTTCAATAGAAATCTTGATGATACAACAAAGTCTGTTTACAAGGAAAACGTCGTACTGACGAAGTCGTTGGCCTATCACAAGACTGAGGCGGAGCAACTGAAGAGGCTGAGGGAGAAGCTGGAGACGGAGAACATAGACTTTAAAGCAGAAAGAGAACTCAATGAGAAACTCGTCCACCGGAAAGTGGCTGAAGCGAAGCATCATAAACAACTCATCAAAGAGGTTGTTCTTGGTTCATGTAGAGCCCTGCAACTTTTCGCTGTAACTGTATTCATATCGCAGCCCTTGGGCGGAGTTCAATACCGCCCCTTCAAGTCTTTACTACTCAGAGGCGGTCCTGACTACAGCCAGAGAGAGTGTCGGAGTTTTGACGCCGAAGCGCCATGATCAATTGTAGGTGAAGGACTTGCTCAAGGTCCCTATGCAGTGGTTTTGGTCTGACTCGAATCCGCAACCCTTCTGACGCAAGGCGGCAACTATCCCATTACTCCACACACGCCCCACGTACTAGCCCGAGGATTTTGAATCTCTGAGCATCCGCAGGCATCGGATTCGAACACGGTCCGTGCAAACACACGGCCGGCGCGCTCCCAATGTAGCTAACAGGGCTAAATTCATGTATATAGTGACTGCGTTTTCTTTGAACCTGCTTATAATTTCAATTACGAATTGATCATGTGGTCCTTCACAATCGCTGCCACTTTGAATGAGTGCCATGTCCTTTAAGATATAGTTTGAACTTCAGGTACGTTTGATGAGGAGCACATCCTGCATATAAGTGATATATTTTTGTTCTAACAATTGAGAATTGTTGCTTTTATATTAATTGACGGGTTGTACGCAAGAGGTGTGAGCATTGTAAATTAAATCAGAAAAATAAAGTAGGGTTAGGGTTAGCTAACCCTAACCCTAACCCTGAAAAATAAATCATAGGGCATCATATTTAGGCCAACGCAAGTGATATTAAGAGGAAATAATTCTTATGTTGAAGAAAATCTACATAAATACACTTAAAACGTGATCATAATTAAGTGAAATAATTGTGTATTCTTTTCTGTCCAGAGCATAAAACTGCAGTTTTTGGCTGTGTGATAGTGCTATTGATTTCTATAAAATACATCTTGTCTTCTTGCCACTGTGGCCTTTCGACTGCTTGTAACTGGCTGCGTGTTGTCAGTTCGTCTTTTAATAAACAAATATATATACATCTAATTTCTTTAGGCGTCATTATGCATAAAATAAACCTTTGATTGTCCAATGATCAAGAAGTAATATGTTTTTGCAATTGTGAGTAGAAAGTAACCAACTGAGACCAATCAATCGGTCACCACGTTTCACATTTATCGATTTAAATTTTTAATGCTCGTAAATCAATTTAAGATCAGTTTTAGTAAGATCTAACAAGATAAGGCTTGAACCCATGCACTTTGCATTACATGTGGAGCTGTTAGGCTAGTGGCTTCATGTGCAGCACTAGACGAAAAGTCTATCTTTGTGAAACAACATCAATCTGAAGTAGTATAGGAAGGAACAAGGTGAGATTTTCTGCTATGCTTTTTCCAGTTGCAGGAAAGAGTGTCGACTCTGGAGAAATCGCTGAACCATGTGGTTCGTGAGTTCGAGACAGAGCAGAAATCTCTCACAGAGAAGTCTGACATTGAGAACGAATCGTCTCGAAATGAGATTACAAAGTTACAGAGAACGATAGATTTAAGAACAAAGGAGATGAACCGCGTGAAGAGACTGGCACGCAACATTCTTGACCAAAGAACAGAAGTCGAACAATTCTTCTTGGAAAGTCTGGAATACGTGAAGAAGGAAATTGCTTCAAACAGGTTTCATTAGAGCTGTCTTACTGGTACTTTGGAATGTTTGAATGTGTGATATTCAACAGAAAACAGCACTATGAACTACGGTACTAGGAGCAACTAATTGGCACTAGGGTAGTGGCACCGTGGTGCACAAAAGGTGGAACCATCTTGTATAATTTCAAATAATAACAAAAATAATCTTTATCTTTTTTCCTAAAAAACAAGAAAATTGTTGTCGAAGGTAATTTTATATAAAATCAGAGATCAAACTTAATGTGTCCTAATGTCTCAACAGTTTTTTCTAAACATCTGTGCCACTTTCTATAGTTGAAAAACTATAGCAAGCACCGTCGTTTTGACTCGCTCAACAAGTAAGCACATCAATGTTTCGCAATGCTTCAATGGACCAAAACTTCTGTTTATATACTGCTACAACAATTTTTGCCACTCTTCAACAATGACCAGTTTCAGTTGACTTATTTTTGCAAATTTATGACGAAGGTTGACTTTTGTTTGAGCACACCCAAAATAGCATAATTTACCAGGTTTAGGTCCAGGCAATTGAATTTATCCATGATTAGCAGTTTTGAGCACTGCTTAACATTGACGTTTACAGCCGTACATTGTCATAGCAGTACTGTACAGTCATTTGATTTCGTTACATTGGATTTTACTTTTAAAACTGTACTTGCAAATAATCTGTGTTGCAAGACCTAAACGAATGCCACTGAGATCGACTGCGATGTTTATGTGATTCTCGAATGAGTGTTTCTCTTTTTACTAGACTCCAGTATCGTCGTGATGCAGAGGCTGCCTACCAACAGAAGCTGCTGGATGCCTACATGGGAAAAGGAGAATTTCCTAAGATCCGCACCTTCAACAAATACGACGCTAGCACTAACAGTGTCTTCCAGGACTTGGAAGCTGCGCAACAGATGTACGATTTCTTAATAAGTTCTTGAATCTTAAGACGAATTATGTGACCTAGATGTTTTTTTCCAAAACTTTCACTTCAAGGTTGCATTACCATCTGTTGCATCCTTTCCTCCTAAAAAGGAAAGGTGAGCGATTTTTTATAGCGACCATTTGACCTCGACTCTGTTCACTTTGCAATGAATCGATCGGGTGAGATCCTTCACTCTTCCGTTTGAATGAACGCCCGGCCATTTTAGGGCCTAGGCTTAATGTTGTAGCACCTGCATTCAGTCCACTTATGTGATTTTATCTACTCTCAAGACTTGACCTATACCTGCTTGTGACTACTTTGAACTAATATTTGCTATTAACTACCCATATCAAATACCTACTGTAACTATTCTGAATTAATAGCTGTTTTTAATTTTAAAATGTTTTTAACCCACGAGTTATGTATGCGAAAATACGGTACTCTTAGCCAGTACTTATTCTATTGAAGATATAATGATATATAATATATACTAGCTATAACCCGTCAAAAATGACGGTCTTATATTATAGTTTTCAAAGAATATACTTACTTACTTACGGA
>JAQFXW010005367.1:0-10445 GCA_034693945.1 Dendrobaena attemsi
CCATAGAACCTGCCTCCGGGCAGAGAACTCATCATCATCATCATCATCATCATCACATGAGGTATAGTTATAATTTATGTACAATGTACATTATGCATATTAGGAATTTGTTATGTGTGACTGACTGTCTGTGTACGAGTGCATGGATGGGTACTTGAGCAATTCTATATTATGCTTTAATATGGCTATTTACTCACAAGATAGTTGCACTGTTAACAGTCGCAAAACTTGCAATGTAGCTGAACTGTCTGAGGTCCATTTGATCTAATAATTAATGTGTTTTTGTAAGTGCCTTCCATTGGTTAACCTTTGATCTGCTAGTATTCAGAAGCGTCAAGCCCTTGTATCGACACACACACTATAGCGTGTGACACCGCGACATGCGAGGACTCCGTAACAATGACAGAGGAAATATAATATGCTATCGCACTGCTACTGAATAGCTGTCATCGGGTGTATAAACTGTGTATGAGTCTAATACTGTGTATACGTAGGTTATAAATGAACGACTGCGATGGAAGGAGCATAATGATAATAATGTGCCTCAAAAGCGCCTCCTATTCTTTCTCATTTGCGTAGTGTTCCATACTTCTCTACTAATTGTGGTCTCTAAAATTTATGGTCTCTGAGATGGTCTGTATAATAATAACATGCCAACATTATTTAGGGCCTGTAGAATGACATAATTGCGTCTCGTCAGAGTCTGTAATGTGGCATTTTGTGTGACAGAGTCCATGCATGCAAATGTATCAGACAGAGGCTTCTATCCCCCTTTAGTCTAGGGATAGAAGCCTCTGGTATCAGATCATGTGTGGCGCTAAAAGACTCTGAGTAAAGATCTCCCGCGAGTACTCCTGCGTCGTGTGATGTACAGAAACAAACAGACAGACAAACAACAGACAGACAGACATGGCAACGTGAGAAGAGGAAGACAGTCAGAGCATGCAGCAGCAGTATATTTGAATAAAGAATATAGGCTAACAACACAAACGTACAGGCGTCGAAATACATTGCCTGAAAGGAGGACAGAATTATGGAATATGGAGCATAGAAAACGACGCAGAGAGGTAGGCAAACAAACAGACAGACAGATAGAGAGAAATACATAGAGAACGAGAGAGAGACAGAGACAGAGACAGAGACAGAGAAAGAAGGAAACAGATATGGTCTAAAGAGAGTCAGTCTTTCGTTCGATCGGATAACACGTGGCCATTCGTCTGGAAGGACGATTAATTACGTCGATCAAAGGAGGAGCACAGACAGACAGACAGACAAGCAGACAGACAGAGAAGCAGAGAGACCGAGAGACAGAATAAGATGGAATAGGTTTAGGAGGAAGACGAGCGACAGAAGGAGAGGGAGAATCGGAAAGAACTGGAGGAAGATGTAGAGAAATCGGAAGAGGATAAACTGGAAAGGAATGAGGGCGTGGAAGGCTGGAGGATTTATAAGGACGAGGAAAGAGAGTGGAGAGGGAGCTTGACCACTCCAGTGCACCCTCTTCCGTTGCTACGGATCGATAGATCGATCGATGACCGGTGGGGAGAGGGGGAGGGAGGAAGGACATTTGACCAGAGAGACCTCTGCCTTGCGTACAGCGGCCACCGACTGGGGAAAAGTGAGCGCACACACAACAACAGATTACGACGACCACGACCACCGCACCCTGGAAGCCACCCTGCTCTGTATTCTCCTCTGGGACAGGAGCCTCCTTTCATTTGGTCCCTGTCAACATTCCTCCGTTTTATGTGACGAACTGACATAACCTTATTTCGTAGGAATTGTGCACTTGGAATAGCCGCTGACCAGTCTCCGACTCTGATCGATTTGCCTTCCGTATATATATATATATATACACACAGTGGGATTTCGTTTCTTGGCTTTAGTCAATCATTATTATAGGCCTATGGTATAAACAGGACTCGAGTTTATAGAGACAAGCTCGTACATACAGAGTTTAAAGATGGAAACAGGGTTATATATTGTATATTCGTTTGTTACCAATTTGGTCGACAAACCGCAACCAATTACAAAACATGACAGAGTCAGTACAAGAGAAGGAAAGTTTGGGTTTTGTCACAGTCAGTGCCAATTTGCTTAGTAGGAGTTTTTATACAGGACACGAGGTATGAAGTTCCTTTGATCTTTGTCAGGTAATTCAAAATCATGAGGGCGCCTACGAAGGTCGTATGCCAGGGTGGCCAGCGGTGATTCTGTCTCTGGAAGGTTTCCCGTGCTGCGAGCACGATTCAGAATTCTCTCCATCCTCTGTATGTCAGAAGCGGTGGCTTATCCCCGTCAGGCAGGGATTGCATAGGTGAGGCGGAGATCGTTGCGAATCCCGACGCGAAGAAGTCTCGTTTCTGTGACCCGCTGCACTCCGGGAATCTCAGCCTGGCAGGAGCTCTCTCCCTCTCAGACGACCTGTAACCATTTCTTGTGACTTTCCTGGGTTGAGTCGAAGATTGTTTTTGACCACCCATTGTCCAACGTGTTCGAGTTCACTCTCGATGGTGCTCCACACACGCCCAATGTGCTAGCCCGAGATGTTAAATCTCTGAGTGTCGGCAGGCATCAGGATCGAACTCGGTACCGTGCAAACACACGACCGACGCGCTCCCAATGTAGCTAACTGGGCTCAGTTAACTGGGCTATACGTCCTATACATCATACTCATCTGCATGTGTATTTTGTAAGCTATAATTGTACTACATTCTTCTCAAGGTTCTGACTGGCATTGCATGGTTTTGCATCGTATTAGGCCTACATTCTATTCAGTGCTATCCCACTATATTGCATCGTAGGGTGATTGAATTGTATTGTATGGTATTGCAATTGTATCTTAATCGTAGTGTATTTCGTTCTATTCAAAACCAATGTCTGCTTCTTGAACGGAATAAGAATAGCAGACGAATGGTCGAATTCGTCTCAGTTGGTTCAAAATGACGTTCCATTCATTTTAACGTCGGAATGGATCCGAGCAAATTAGATCCGATCGGAACTGTTCGACACCTCTCGCCAAATTGATGGAACATGCATCCTCTGGGGCTGTTGTGTGTCCCAAGGACAATCAATGCCCGTTCCATTCCTTCCTATTACACAACTGCAGCCCCGCTGTCTCGTCAGCCGATGATATCTTCTATATATAGTCCTTCACTTCTTCCACTATACTCCTATTCCCTGATGCATTGGATGGTGGCTGTTGTTTCGGGTCTTGTCATTCCAATTAAGCACTGTGCATCTCTGAATATATTATTTCTACCAAGTAGGGCTACTGTACGTGACTATATACTGTATGTCACCAACCACTCTTGATGTCGTTTTGCAATTCTCTAACATTTTGGCCGATTAGTTCGTGGAAGTACAGAATTTACCGAATAATTTCTAACATGCTGAAAGTAACTGTCATTTTAACTGACTGATTCCTAATTTTCTAATACTTTTTCGTCTGCGTCTCTGTATGAAGAGGGATGGACAGAGTTATATTGGTCCAATGGTCTCATTGGACCAATAGAACTCTGTCGTAACGAAAGCCAAAAAAAGCACACATACAAAAATCTCTGAAAGTCAACATTTTTTGTTTTTATACGCGAAATGCTAGACTTCTTGGCACTCATAAGTCTCACAGTACTGCAATTCTGTAATCGTAATCTGAAGCTTACTATATGCTCTCGCAAAAGCATAGACGCGGTAACCAGCTTATTCGTATATGAGGGAACGAGCGGAACACGTCCCCTCTATTTCTTTTACAATAACAGTGATATACAATATTTTTTATATAGTTGTGCTCATTACAATTTTTAAAGAAATTGATGGAACATGCGTCCTCTGGGGTTGTGTGTCCCAACGACAATCAATACTCTTGTGGTAATTTTTAGATGAAAATTATAATCATACCTATTATTTAGGTCTAAATTCTATTACAAAGTGATTGCCCCTTGCATTTTAACACATTTTCCATGCCCAAAAATTTAGATAAAATATCTCCCTAGCTCATGCGCGGGTATTTTCATTTAGCAACAAGCTCTCAGTTCTGGGCAGTCACAGTCTTTTCATAAGCTAGACGCCAATTGCAAGTGCGAATGCATTTAGCTTAATTAAGAAGAATGAATAAAATAAAGCACTTAGAGCAGTCAGTCACGCAGCAGACTTCGCAACGAAGAATTTACATTAGACAGTAATTGTTCATGTACTAGTCTATGTATAGACGCTACTTCCGTTGTCTCGAGACTTGCATGAATATTGAACAGAGAGAAAAATTCTTTTCCTATCGATGCTGCAGCGGATGATAGGTCACCCGATATAGATAATCTTGAGTATCCATTGCGTTCTGGTTAGGCGTGACAACTAATTAGATATACGTCACGAGAAACGTGACAGTCGGTCAAACGCAGATCGCTTTATAAGGTCTCATTCTATTCCCATCTATAGTTAGCGTCCTATACCCGAGGGCTTCATTTCGCACAGGCACAGAAATACGGTCAGGTGTAAGGACTGAAAGACGATACGATATGAGGGTAGATATACACTATACAGTTAGACAGGCAGATATAAAGACACACGAACTGATGGACGGAGAGAAAGACAGATACAGACGGCAAACAGACACATATTAATCTACTCACAGACAGAAGACAGACATGCAGACAGACGGACTGACGGACGCAAGGTGACCGACACGTCTTGAGGCGCTCCTTATGCTACTAGTGCGTTGATGTGCTTTCGATGTTCCCTTACTCTAACGCAGGTTATGACCTATTCGGCTCCTATTCCCTGTACATATGCGTGTACGTAATGCCGGTGTGTGTGTGCGTGCGTCTAATGTGAGAAAGAGATATTAGTGGAATATAATGAGTATAGAAATGGTCCTCAAGCCTCAATACATACAGACTCGTGGTCTGAAGATGAAGGGTGCACAATGTGATCTGAAGTATGAGAGTATAGAGACTACTAGGCTTTTGTAGGCGCCTATGTTTATAATTTTGACTACTGCACTACTGGGCGAAAGTGAAACTCAATTAAATGTCAGAGGTTGCATTATAATAATCTTCAAATGAAAAGAGCCTATAGTTGTGAATTGGAAATTAAAAATTAAAAACAACGCAACCGTTGTTCAGAGAATGTGATCAGTGTCCTATCCGTTATGTTTGGCCCTATACCACAGCGCAATTGTGAACGAAGGACTTGGTGAAGCTCCTTACGCAGTGCATGGCTCGAGGTGGAATGCAATTCGCGACCCTTCGGTTACATAATAATACAATGCTGGTTCGAACTGCGACGAAGAGCTAGACTGAACTAATAATCATTCTTCCGATTCCGACACCAAGAAACAGATAACTCATTTTGCGCTTCAGTTTTTTGTTGGAAACTGATTGCAACGAGTGTCTATGTTAAGATAGGAGGAAGAAAGGGCAAAAAGGATTAATTTAATTAGTTTTGTGAAATGAACGTGCTCGAGAATAAATCAACAAACTCTGTTTCTGTAGGTGAATGCTGCTGAGACGGAAGATCAATATAGAAGCACAAAGAGACGGAGAGGCAGAGAAACAGAGAGGCAGTGAGACGGATATCCAAGAAGACCGATTGATCGATGTAGATGCATGAAGGAAAGACAGCGACCAGAGATGAATAGTCCTGGGGCGCATAGAGACACGGGTCCATCAATAAGGCAGATGGAGAGGTTGAAGGAGACGTAAGTCAGGTATCCATACACCGTGTGGAAGAACATGAGCAGAGAAAAACGGAGACAGATACGGAACAGATCCAGATTCAGGAACACAGGAACAACGAGAAAGTGCAAACTCGAGATTCCGCCAGAAGGTTTATTCTAAAGGTATGGGCACCAGCCTACACACGATCGCTGCGTCGTATCATATGGGTTGTGTATTGGAGTTTCACGGTCTGAAGACGCCTATGCTAAACAATTCTGTGACGGAGGAAGAAAGATTACACTGGGTCAGAGCCGCTGTTACAGCTATACAGGTCATAAGAGAGAGTGGGAGGAAGAACGAACATTAGTGTGTGTCCAGATTGGCTCATACGTCGTATACAAAATATAGCAGTCTCGGTCCGGATTCTACCATACTAGGTCCGCTCTTCTGAACCATCTACCCTTCAGTTTATATGCCACGTGAACAATTGGACACTGAACATGCATCATGGCCTTTGCGAATGCAGTATCATTACACTGCATAACGATACACATAGTATTATCAAACCAGTTAACCACGTGACGTCCTCCACGCAGGGATTGCGCATCGAGGCTTCTGGAAGCGCTCAAACTCTGATGTCCTCCGAACTCGCTATGACAACACAGATCATCTGGTTCAGATCTGCCAGGATCTTGGACAGCATAGTATACGCAGATAACCGCGCACCACGTCAGCTCACATGAGCGACGTCTTGCACTGGCTTCCCAGTGATAGAAGTTTACACTTTACAGTCAAGTTGCTATAGACTGGTGGCAGTGGTGGGCTTCGATCAGTATCTTGGATCCATGCTACAGTCGTTTGCATTTGTACTGAGGTAACTAAACATATTACTCAACACCAAGACTGCAAGACACTTCCTTTATTAAATATATGTATAATATTATATCAAATAAATAGCGGCAGTCTATCAATGACAGCGTTAGCATCTAATGCATCTGTCAGTATAAGCTCAACACACCTCGGATTTAGAGGAGGGCATAAATATGTCAAGGCAGACAAGAAAAAAAGAGAAGAGGATGGAGGCTAACAGGACACGTGTGTAGTAGGACATATTGAGTGAGAGACAAAGAAGAAACGATACAGAGTGAAGCCAAGAGAGATAGAGATAGAAAGAGAGACACACAGACAGAGACAGAGAGTCACGGAGACAGAGACGGAGAGAAACAGAGACAGAGATACAGAGCCATACAGAGGCAGAGAGTCACAGAAACAGAGCGAGACGAGGGAACGGACATAATCCCCCTGTACATAATCCTCCGACTACACACATACAATACATATACAATATCATATGTAGTTATATGCATACATACATATACATACATACATACATACATATATACATACATGCATACATTATGCATACAAACATGTATACATACAAAATTACATAAAAAATATGCATACAGTCCATACATACATACATACATGATTACATATGCATATATACATACATGTATACATTATGCATACAAACGCATACATAATTACATATGCATACATAATTACATATGCATACATATGCATGCATATGCATACATAGTTAGTTATTATACATATGCATACATACATATGTGCAATTGTGCATACATACATGTGCATACATACATATGCATACATGCATACATACGTATATATGCATACATGCATACATACATACACATGCATACATGAATACATTCGTGCATATGCATACATGCATACATATGTACATTTATACATGCATACATACATATATGCACTCAAACATACATATGCATACATACATGCGTGCATACATACATCATGATACATGTATAACTGTATATACAGTACACTTGCATACATAAATTACACAGACAAGTTTTATGTATAAAGGGGAGATTTTGTCCGGAGGGATAATGTCCTACCAAAAAGCAGAGGTATTCGGTCCGGGGATTATGTCCGGGGGGATTCTGTCCGGAGGATTATGTCCAGGGGGATTATGTCCTACACTCGAGAGACAGAGAGACAGAGATACAGAGACAAACAAAGACAGCCAGACCGAGAGAGAAAGAGAAAGATTGAGACGATGATGCAGATACAGAATTTATTTATTGATCTCGGAGATTTCTATAGTGCCTCATCAGTCTACTACAACTAATAAACCAGCCACAAATGAAATGTTGGATGGAGCAGTCACGAGACGTCTCATATTATTACATAATTAAGGTATGAGGGGAAGGAAAGGTAGAGAGAGGAATTAGAGAAGAGATAGAGGTCGTGACAGAAATGGATGTTTATAGGAAGAGCGCAGACGAACTGCTGACAATATGTGCAGCAGACAATTGCGTCCATATACCTATGTGCATATTGTTTGCGCATGAAGTCTTTCTATTTTGGTCGAGGCTGAGCTGGGAGCGCTTCTAATTAGTTTCTTGAAGAGGCGCTATATAAAAGTCCAAAATGAATGAATGAATATTAGTGTTATTCAAACTCTGTCCATCTGAACAGTGTTTATATATTTACACATAATTATATTATATATACGCATAATGTAATAGATATGCATGTGTGTATATGTGTGAGTTTGTAATATAAGAGATTCAGTGTTTAATCTAGACGTTTCGGGAGGGGGGAGTCAGCCAAAAAATAAGAGTGACGACTAAAATAAAGGTCTAAAATTGTGAGGTAATCGGAAGAATTTCGGACAGTGCCCTCCCAAGTTTCTTGATTTTTCCCCTCCCCAGAAGAGAAAGACTAGATTAAGTACTGTATGAAGGTATAGAGAAGAACAGAGTCAGACAGACAGAGAGACAAACAGACAGAAATATACAACGGCAGTGACCATCCAGAGGAACGCAGCCAACACGAATGCCTGCACAAGCCCCAGATTAATCCGAGCATTCATCATCACCGTGCACCATTGTTCCGCCTCTGTTGCCTTGCACGAACTGACCGCATCGCTGACCGCTGGAATGACCACGCAACTGTCCGGCTCTTAATTGCCCACCACGCAAACGTCTTGGCCACCGTACACATCGGAAAGAAACGGTTGCACGGTCGCTCAGGCAGACATCTGACACAGGACGAATAACTGAACGCTCATGAACATATAGAAAAAAGGCTCTACATAAGGAGTCTCGGAGCATCATCACGCATGCCGAGATCAACGTGGAAGGCACGCGGAGGGATCAGATATAGCACATTTGAAGCATACGCTGGCTTCCCAATCTAATTACAGACGTGATGCTCGTCCATCCTTAATTATTCTGATAATATTATAAGACTATGAATAATGCATTGTGTCACATGTGTAGGTACGTGTACGTCGTGCAGTAATTATAATTTAAGATCTATTATATGTTCATTCATTCATTCATCCATTCCAGAATTTATATGGTACCTCCTCTTCAAGAGGAGTGCTCAAGAATTGCTCTCGATGCTGACACGTATGACATTCATTAACTGTAACTATTTTGAATGTATTTACAACAACTATAATCTAATCTAGTCCATAGTATTATAACATTGTGGCATATGCTCTACAATTGACTGTTATTTCTGCTGTTACAAGTAAATTGTACATCGCACAGTGGTTAAACGGGAAGTTCTTGTCAAAGAAGTTCCATAAAACACTGAATGCATCTCTCAGGTCACGAGAGAGCGTCGTATCATGTCAGCCATGTAAGCAGACGATGCAGCCTTAGTTATGAAAGCTAATAATTACTGAAAACAGAACTGAACAGTGAATTCCTTTGGACCTGCAGCAGCAACGACGAAGAATGTCCATATTGTCCAAAGCGACCAACAAATGTCCAACACCGTCGGCGTCGTCGGCTGTGATCGATTGTACTATTTGCTAATTTGAGCGTTGGGAATAACTGCTGCTGCAGTGGGAGGTTGATGAATTAGGCTAATTATATTCCCTACCTATATGACGTATTTTAAATTGAATTCTTGCCTGATGGATAGTCATAACACACAAACACTGTACTGTATGTAATGTAGTTTTGTGTTCCAATAGACCACTCTAGATATGCCTATACCTCTAAAGTGCCAACATAATGCACAAGCAAACATTAAGTTCTATAGACCTACCTTCCTCAAAAGAACTTTCAGAAGAGAATGTAACATCTAGACACGCGTTTATGTGAAAATTTATATAGCTCCCTTCATGGTTATTATCACTCGATAAGCTTCATACAGAAATGATGTCACTAGGCCTACGTGTATCTTAATGAACCCAGCCTTAACTAATTCTTGATCATGCATCAATCATCGATTTAATTTTACTTCTTAGCAAAGCATTAATTACCGACCTTCACCGAACACAACGAACAGATAATATACGCCTAGAGTCTTACCCAATGCATAATCTCACTTCCCTTCAATTGTAGAAAATTCTTCATTTCTCTACAGATCTTCAAACGACACTCGTTCTTCATTTCTCTCGCAATTCATAATGGCAATGCATTTCTTTACTCTCATTTCTCAACCATTCCGTAATCTCGGATGCGATTCCAATTAATTCATGTTTGACGAACCGAAAAAATTAGGCAGAAAAGAAGCAGCACTCTTCGTCACGTCCGGTATTTCGATGAATTATATAGCGCCAGCTCAGCTCAATGCATTTGCATCGTTGATGCTGATTGGACAGAATCGTCGGCTGTGCCAACACACACCTCATAAGTTATTACTATGGCAACCAATCTGGAGTCATCTGTAGGGATTCGGGGAAAGGAGACGGAGAGGAAGAGAGAGAGAGAGAGAGAG
>JAQFXW010005368.1:0-10444 GCA_034693945.1 Dendrobaena attemsi
AACATTTTTGGTCCACTTCTCTAAATATCTGGAAAAGTTTAGCATGATTCATTGTCAGGTTTCAGAGATATATCAAAAACAATTTGGCTTAGTGTTTTTTGAAACACGGTGTATATATATATATTATATATATGTATATTATATATTGTATATAACATATTATGTACATATACTATAGTTATATTATATAAAATATATGTAGCGATAGCGATATATATAATTATATATATATATATATATATATATTATAATTAATGTATCGATATCGCTATGACTACTAACAGAGAACTACTGAGATGAGCTTCTCAGTACAGACTTCATGTGATGATGCATTAAGCCATCCTATAGGGTCTACTACAAGTGCAAGTCGATACTGTTAACAATATTAAATGTGGCATTTAAATGTTAACGACTAATAACAAAGAATGTCAAGTTATTTATTAATGGATTTTTGCACTAAACGACCGTTTAAAGTCATTAGTAATTTTGTCATGTA
The DNA here is from genome assembly GCA_034693945.1 of Dendrobaena attemsi. Taxonomy (NCBI): domain Eukaryota; kingdom Metazoa; phylum Annelida; class Clitellata; order Crassiclitellata; family Lumbricidae; genus Dendrobaena; species Dendrobaena attemsi. The sequence goes on from JAQFXW010005368.1 coordinate 497, forward strand.
ACCCACCACCTGTAGCGAAACCTGGCACTAATCGGGCGTAGGCTAATGCTTTTGAAATAGTGAAACGATTGCAGTGCACTTCTCTTTAAATTTTTTAATCGATTACAAGACAACGGAGTTAATCTGGCATATGACGGAAGAAACTTTATTTTACTCCATAACATGACAGGTCTGGTATTCGAGGTCAGGAAGCGTGATATAAATGTCGATTGATCGATCGATCGAGAAGGCTAGCGAGTACGTTTTGAGAGCTTCAGTATCTTTGTATAATAAATACATGTAAGTCATCAGACATGCCTCACAGGAGCAGCATGCCTTTGAGGCTTTGACGTCCACGGGTAGTAATCGGAGAGATGAGCAGTTGAACGTCCTTCTCTACTTTTTCCGTTGCTGATAATATTATGGCAAAGGTTTTGCTATGGATGGTTATGTGAACGAGAGAGACACACAGACAGACAGACAGAAAGAGACAGACAGATACTCAGTCAGACAGACAAACAGGCAGATAAGAGTAGGCCGAGACAGGGAAGACCGCTAAGTGGCATTATTAAAAATTGCTGGATAAGCGAGCCTTTAATTCACTTGGGGTTAGTAGTAGGCCTACTGATAAAACTTCTAGCCTAGAAATGTAACTTACTCGTGCCTACGTCCTTATAACGGTACAACAATAGTCTCCCACAGTTAGCCTACTCTCATTATAATAAAAAGAGCTCCAATGAAATTAGGATAAACCCGTGTGGAAATGTACTGTGTTTGGCAATAGGGCCTATTATAGCGGGAGCGATTCCCGGTACTGGCTGGAACTCACAGACTTCAAAATCTCGGGCTAGCACGGTCCGATCACGAGGAACTAAAATGGCGTGGCATCCCTTCAAACGGACGAGCTGTAGCGAAGGATCTCGCCCATACCAAATTTGACTTAAATCGATGCAGCACAAGCAGAGAAATTGAATATTACAAAAATATATGGTCAATCAATCAATCAATCAATCACAATTTGTATAGCGCCCCTTCAAGATCCAGATCCCTACTCAGAGGCGCTCCCGACCCAGTCGGTACTGGTACATTTGAGTTTCCAACATTGGCACTTATACAGACGTTGTCGAAGTCGTCATCGATGGATTACGTCATTTCATTCGGTGTAAAAAGCAAAGAAACGTTTTGTTTCCAAAAGAAGATAATATTTTAGTTATTGGGGAAAGAAATTTAAGGGTTATGATGCGATAAGGTTTCTGAATGAATTTTCAAACAGAAACTGGTGTCTGGCATTTTTTAAAAAGCTGAGGAAGAAGATTGATACGTTTATGAGGCACAGCGGCGACTGGAACACGCAAGAAGCATGTTTCTGCGGAATGTCTCCTTGAAATCCGTTCACACTTCTCGATGTCATTAATAGTATCAATCAATGTGTCAACCCTGGGATACACTAATGTGATCTTCATTGTCAGATTGCGAGGGATATAGGGATTCGAAAACTGCGGTATGAGCCTATACGGCATCATTGCCATGTTGGAATGTGGAAACTTCATTTTCAGTACTTATTTTCAAACGTTCATAACTTTGACAAACTCATCAACATTTCCAAACAGGATATCGTGGCAATATGGCTACTGTTGCTGTCCATAAACTTCCAGACAAATCCTAAACGTTTTGACGGAGTTATGACACTTTGTTTAGGGGGCCAATTATAATCGGGACACAGTGCAGACCTGGAAAACAACTTCAATCATTTGCGTCCACTGCCATTTATAAAATGTATTTGCAGTTTGTTCTTTATAGGACAGATGATCCTATAGCTTAGCGGGATTTCTTGACCTTCAGGGCCGCTTTGTTACTCACCGATGACTCATGCTCTCATTCACAAATGTAGGATTACGTTTCATTTTGCTTGCTTAGCAATAATTAATTGATTGAAATAACACGCTAGTTTAAATAAATTAGCAATTAATAAAGTTCTTTGAAGTAAATATGGCGTAGAACTTTGCGATCATCGTATGCAGAATGCACAGCCAAATCAAATCAAAGCATTTTCATTTCAGCCCATAAAGAATATCTGATACCAGAGACACAGCAACGAAGTATTTGGTATTAATTACAGAAACTTAGGCTTGGTCGACTCATTGAAGTAATAACTGTAATAAGTATTAGTGTGTGATGAATGTAAATGCAGATAATCGAAGAAAAACATCTTAGGAAAATTAAAATTACTATGTCTTTGAGTACTATAAATACCAGTAAGTTTATAGTTCCGGATTGCAGTTAGGCTACTTGTGCTGTAGTCAGAGGGCTTCTATGCCCCCCAAGCAGCCGAGCTCAAAAACTGATGACCTTCCACTCTCCCCCTCAAAAATCTTCTTCCATCCCTCCGACCAATCTTTCCCCCCTATTCCTGAAAATTACACATTATAAAATTTCCCCCTGTTTTCCACTGAACGCACTTGCGCCCGCTTGGTTGGCCTATAGGGATAGACAGGGGCTTCTATCCCTATAAAAAGCTGGCGCAAGCGCGCCCAGTGGAAAACAGGGGAAAAACATTTTACAATGTATAATTTTCAGAAATAGGAGGGGGAAAGACTGGTCAGATGGGATGGAAGAATATTTTTGAGGGGGGAAATGGAAAGTCATGAGTTTTTGAGCCCGGCTGCTTGGGGGATAGAAGCCCCTGGAGAGAGAAGCCTCTGGCTGCGGTCTGCAGTCTGTGTTGTTATTGGAAGGAGCAGACCGTAACGGCTTCATGCACATGTCTCACAAAACGCTCAGATGCATTCGTTGCTGAAATACCTATCACTCATATCATAAGCTGATGTATTTTGGTCTGGTTTCCGTGCAGGTGCTTCCTTAAGAAAGCAATTATTGTTTCACTCGATCTGTTCAAATAGACCCACACGATGAACGATGCTATGTTTATTGGCCATTGTCGCATGATTCATTGCAGCATAGGCTTACATGTATATAATTTCAAAGAGCTTCACTGTAATCAATTCGATTGTCGGGTAGGCGTGCAATGCTAGGCGCCACCTGAGTTTCAAAGTAGACATATAGTGGTAGGCTATTATAATGCAACATAACAAAGGAATTGCGTTCAGTCCTGAATCCTCCGGCGCCCACAATCAACGGTGAAAAACACGATAGTCCTAGGTTAAAGGAAGATTGCATCAGAGAAAGAGAGTAACCGAACACGTAACCTCCCTTTTGCAATTTCTTTTTACATTACTAAGCCTACAAAGAAACAGTAGTCTGTCGGAGCTTAGTATTCGCAGTTTTCACTTTCAATTGCCTTCTGTTATAGACACAAACTGACAGATGTGAAAGTCATGGAAGGACTGTAGGCCAATATTTTTTGATAATCAATGATCAATCTGTACTTTACAACTGAATCATGCAGTCCGATTTGCAAAAATGAAATCATTCGTTTTTCATTTTTCGTTTTTCAAACTATTTTAAAATGTCTCATCGTTTAGATAATCTTTCCGGTCCATTCAGATTTAGATATTTAAAGTTTGTGTTTACATTTACAGCCCAAGAGAGAATGAGAGAATTACCTTGAATTGTGCTGATTTGTCGTTAATATTTGTTCAATATGTTAATTCTATGTATTGTGTCCAATTTTATGCATTAGGCCTATGTCCTCCATTGGCATCTTCTTACAGAGCCCGGCATGGGCGGCGATCCCGGGTGGGGGTCGAGGAGACAATTTCCCACTTTTGAGAGTGGGGGACGCGCCATGCATTTGTCCCCCCCCAAATTTTCGAAGAATATTTTTGGGTTACTATTTTTTAATCTATTAAGTAGAAACTTAATAACAGGAAACAGACAGCAGACAAGTCAAGATGTTATCATTAATTTAATGGCTAAAAACAACTGATAAGTTTTTTCTATTAACGGACAAGGAGCTAATTGGCTATTGTGGTTTTGATTTGGTATAGGGCCGGTGAATAAGCTGGTCTACCTTACGTGGCCTTAATTGTGGGCGCTGAGAAATTTGTGATGATTTACATTACATTACATTACATCACATTGCATTACATTACATTACAACGGAGACTTGAAAACTGTACTATGCCTGGTGGCTCCCAGAATCTGTACAGATGGCTGGCTGGTCTTTGATGTTATAGCTGCCAAGTCCATTTACGCTTTTCTAAGTCATAACTGCTGTCATTGTCTGAACTTTAAGACTCGTAATTGTGCTTAAACTAGCATCTCTGTCATGTAGTAGTTCGACCCGGCTTGAATAAACTGATAGACTTAATGGTTTAGGCGACTATCTAATGCCTTCACGTTATCATATGAGCTAAGACGTAGCAGCAATTCATAATAATTTCCTTCCTTTCAGTAGCACATCTCGGCAAGATCGTTCACTTATTGTGAATTTAATAAATAAATGAAATAGCACAATAGTAAATGCAAATTTAATAACCACACAATCAAGTTCATCTATAGATTGTCAGATTGCGGAAAACAATGTGATCTTTTCAAACAAATTCACTCAAGTGGATATGTAAGACTATACATAGCAGATGTAGTATCGGTAACTTCACTGACGGTAGTACTAGGGATGGCCTGAGTGGTTGTTGGTAGTTGGGTACTGCTGATGGTAGTACTAGGAATGGCTTTAGTGGTTGTTGGTAGTTGGGTACTGCTGATGGTAGTACTAGGAATAGTCTTAGTGGTTGTTGGTGGTTGGGTACTGCTGATGGTAGTACTAGGAGTGGCTTTAGTGGTTGTTGGTGGCTGCGGACTGCTGAGGGTAGTACTAGGAATAGTCTTAGTGGTTGTTGGTAGTTGGGTACTGCTAAGGGTAGTACTTAGAATGACTTTAGTGGTTGTTGGTGGCTGGGTACTGCTGATGGCAGTACTGGGAATGGCTTTAGTGGTTGTTCGTGGTTGGCTACTGCTGATGGTATTACTAGGGATAGTATTAGTGGTTGTTGGTGGCTTGGTACTGCTGAGGGTAGTACTAGGAATATTCTTAGTGGTTGCTGGTGGTTGGGTACTGCTGGCAGATGGACTGAGAATGGCCTTGATGGTTGAGGGTGGTTTTTGACTATCGGAGGAGGTGCTTTTCGGACTCCCGGTGAGATGTACAGTTGTTTCTCTTGATGCAGTTGATACTCTGGTCGTATTCACAGCCGTACAGCTACACCTAAGCGTACACATAATATAAGAATAAATATTATATATACACACACATAATTGCATATACACATATTGCATATTATTAGGAATAAAAAAATAAATATCCATATTATACTGTACATTACTGAAGTGTGGAACATTGTTTTTCAACTGCTGGTATAATCCTATCCTATCCGCTCGTATCCTATTCTATTCGACGATTTGTAAAGAGCCTCGCTCAACAGATCAATATAATCAGAGGCGGCCACATGCATAAAGAAAGACCATTATTATTATAGAAAGCGAGGAGAGAAAAATGAGACACCCCACCGGATAATTTACCTGTATGCCTACTACGGAGTGATGTAGGAAGGTTATTCCATAGTGATGGGCAGGGCCTAAGATCCCGCGGAAGCAAACCCCACTCCAGCTCATACACTGATGGGACGTGGCAGTGTAGTGGTGAAGGTCGCCGCCTTGCAACCAAAGGGTCGCGGGTTCGAATCCCACCCACCGTGTAAGGAACTTTAGCAAATCCTTCAATCACAATTGCTGAAACTCCGACACACCTTCGGGCTGTTGTCGGGACCGCCTCAGAATAGTAGTGTACTGGAAGAGGCGGTATAGAAATGCACACATACATACATACTGCAGCAGACTATATACAGCTGAGTCAGTACCGTGACGATTGCAATTATAGAGCAGAAATCAATTTCATTTGTATTTGAAATTTTCCTCTGGCCCAAATTGGATTCAATCTGCATCTTCCACCCACCCCTAATGGGACACGCGCAATGTTGAGGCCCCCACAGCATTAAAAGTCCGCTGGTGAGTCAGGGCCGTAGAATACTACTATTAACAAGTCGACCAAAATCGGCGTGAATAACCAGTTAGTATAGTTGCAACACAGATCAGAGCATCTCGTAGCTTAAGACACGATACCAATGTTTGTTCTCTACGAACATCCTTAGGATGGCTGGTTCGATTCCGACCCCTTAAGCCATTGCGTATAATTATGGCGCGTAAGGCCTTTGAGCATGTCCATCACTTTAAATTGCTCGAGGCGATTCGGGCGTGCAGACACCGACACACCTCCGGGCTGTCGTCGGGACCTCCTTTGAGTAGGCCCTATACTTAGTAATAGACTTGAAGATATATATGTATATCATATATATAATATGAATACATAAAAATAAAATACATTAAAACATAATGTTGAAGACTGTTGTCGCCTGATCCTCTCAATAAAGCCGCATGGAACGTAGTAAATAGCCAATACCTGTAAACGGTGACGTTTTTGAAATTCGATAGAAGATTCTTGAAAAAGGTGACAACGTGATCCTGTACAGTCTCTGTCAAGCTAGTAGTGGGAACATGAGTGCCACTGCAACCTGAACAGGTGAATATCGTTGTCTTTTCTCTACTGTTGTCATGGAAGATGTCAACCTTGCTGATTGTTCCAGAGGGGCCACACTAAAGAAATAACACGATTCATTTTGCATTAAAACAGAATCAATGCTGAACCCATACGGAAAATCTTAGACAGACGCAGATTGAAGATTTATATTGTATTTATATTGTATCTCCTCCTAATTGTGCGATTGAAGATTGATGCACCCTAACTACTGAGAAACAGAGTAGGTCTTGGTTTCTCCTATTCTCCCATTTTATCTGCCTTTACCAACACTATAATAACACAACTGCATATTTATATCGCCATTCACAGTGCACACGCTCCGTGAACTACACAACAAATGGGAAGGAAGTGAAGGACTTGTTCTAGGTCCCTACGCAGCGGCTTGAGGCAGATTCGAACCTACTACACTCTGGTCACAAGGTTACGAACTCACTATTGCGCCACATCGTCTCACTCGCTTAGGCTCCTCGTTTATCAATGTTCCTTTGGTAGGCCTAGTTTTCTAAAGTTCTTAACATTTGCAAGACCACATTGCCAGCTTTATCTCTACTGAGTGCACTGACAACCTCTATGCTCACTATTGACTTTACAAAAGTTGGTGGAATACTTACAAAAATTAAAACGAACTTAATATTGGGGCCTACAATAATTATGCTGCTGGTGAGTTCTCTGACCAAAGGCAGGACTGCTGCCTTCATGACACTCAGGAATGATTAGATTGAGGTGATATCATAGTGACGATGTTGTTGTTGATGATGATGATGATGCTGCTGATGATGGTGATGATGATGATGATGATGATGATGATGGTGGTGGTGGTGATTGGGTGGTGATTATGATGATAACGTTGATTTATGAAATGCGATTTGTCTAAATATGCAACCCAATAAGAATGCAATGGACAAGAATTGGAGAGCTGCGACTGTTATTGATTTCAATGCAACCCAAAGGGTGACCGGACAAAATGTCCCCGGATAAAAGATCCCGGACAAAAAGTCCCAATCATTTACAGATACATGCTCCAACTTCTTCGCTAAAATCAACATTTCCATCCGTGTCCACCTTCTACTTTGTGATCAACATGTTCATTCGTCATCCCGATTGAGTCTGCACTGCACCGTCATCGGGATAATTCCACATGTCCAAGACTCTTGCAGTGAAGGACGGCAGGTGATGGCAAAACTCTAAAACTGATCAAGTAACATTTTAAACACCATGTTACATTTTAATACTGCGAATTAAATGTAGTGGGCAAAACGAAAGTATGTAAAACGAAATGAATTATTAAAATTACATTATGATTTGATTCAGCAATGTTGAGGGCGGAGAGCAAGACTTGACCAAAACGCCGAGCATAACAACAATGAAATCGGAAGAAAGAATGAAAAATCGAAACAAATCTATTCAACGCAAATAGGCCTAATTAACATTATAATAAGAATTAAGAGGAATATCTGGAACATCTCACTTTGAAGACATTGAAACTAGAGATTGTAGAAAATGCTGAGAAATTAAGGATAGTCGATAGTCAGAAGCCACTATGACATAGATATATGTATAGTCTATAAGTCGTATAGGCCTATATATATATATATATATACACACATACATATATTATAGTATAGTATAGCTATAGGTACAGGCCCTATATTACAGTATATAATATATACACAAGTGCAGTGTATAATATATATATATACATATAAGTAGAGTCTCAGACTTAGGCAGAGAAGGTGAAATCGGCGTCGATACGAAGGAAATCTCCACCTGACGTCGACATCTGAACGTTTTCCATTCCATCGACACCTGACAGAAAAGGTCGTGGAAGTGGAATTCCCTTCTCGGCGATCTCCTCCAACTTCTGACGCAGAAACTTAACCGCAGTCAAGTCGACGAAGGTTTTCAGTACATCTCTGGTCGCTGATTCCAGATCACTCTTTACCACGGTCATGGACTTGGCTTTGGTCGAGATGACGGTGCCCTGGAGTTTCCCGAGGGTCAACTGGAGCAGTGTGGTCGCTTCCACCTCCACCTCTAACGTCACCAGATCAACCTTGGATCCGTCTGGAAGGCAAGCTCTGAACACTGCCGACCCCAACATATCGATCATGAGGTATTGGTGTTCGTAGAACGTGGCTGTCGGCGCTTTAGTCGAACTCAGCTTCACCTCCATCGATGCACCGGGATACTTTGTCAAGAAGTCTGGAAAATAGTCGGATATGCGGGCTTTACCAGCACAGGCACTTCCTTGAGTCCCAGTGAGATCGGCATCCGTGAAATCGTGACTGAGGACACCACGGCCATGGAGACGGATCCCAATCACATTGGGAATACCAATCGATAGGAACATGGTCAACATTCGATTGGAGCTATGCGGCTCCGGAAAAGGAACGTCCTATAAATTATAGGACACGAAAATAACTACTCGTCACACTCACCGCAATCACTGGTTGCACTTATGGTTTGACTGAGCACAGAGAGCAGTTTAGTGAATGATCAATTATCGAATTATTCATTGACTAATAAAATTATTTACTTAGCTTCTAATTTGCATCTTCGAAACTGGATGTACTACACAGACGATCTTCTTCTTTCTTTACCTCTGCCAGGCAGGCATGCGCAGACGATGAGGATTCAACGTGGCTTTTCATGATTGACTGAACTAAATGTATGAACAATTGAATGGCTTTCTGACTACAATTGCTTATTAGATTCTCTCATCCATTGATAAACAAAGGAACTGAGAGCCAGGGCACGAAAGACCTTCTGCCTCTTGCTCCAACAACTACTGACCATGAACATTAGGCCTACAATATAAATATCAACATAAACCAAATTGCGGTCAGCAATGGGGTGAAAAAAGTATATATTTACTTACTGACTTAATCAGTGAAAAATTTAGAAATATCAGCAGGGCCTACAATTCCGAGACCATAGAGTTTTATTCGCATCACACATTTCTCAGCGATTCATCAATTGATACACAACTGCCTCCCTCTTGAGCTGTGATTACTCATAGCAGATATGTTCCACAATAACTTAAAGAACTGTCCATTTTGACTGCGGCTGATGTCGGAACACATCTGAGTCGTCTTGTAGAGGTGCTATATAAATTATCGAATGAATGAATGGATGGATTTGTATTATGCCAACTTTGCATCTGAGGAGATATCCGATCAAATCACCTCTGATAGCTTTAGCAGAGGTGGATTTCCACTCTTGTCAAGAGCCACAACATATGTCGAACTCAGGTAACCGAGCCCCATCCTCCAGTCACGGCTGAGTGCATTGCAAGGCAGGCGCCGGTTCCATGCTTCGGCGACGGCGTCGGTGAGCTCGGAGATGACAGTTCTTCCAAAGTCATCGTCCACTGCGCTTCCACTGGACCTGATCCGGACATTCGTTCCGGTAAAGGA